>JARJRV010000010.1:0-94555 GCA_030783925.1 Aschersonia sp. MBC 735 | reverse complement strand
CCCCCCCCCCCCCCCCCTTCGTTGCCTTCGTTTCGCGTCTGGGATCCAGCATCATTGAGATGGCGGTTGGGACTCGATTCTCGCTTCTGCTCGCCGTTGCCGCTGTGTTGGCTCCTGCTCGCCTCTTCGCTGCGGCTGCTGTTTTCGCGGAGGGCTCATCCGCGGCACCGAACTGTTAGTTTCTCGACTCTGAACCTTGCTTAAGTGCCAGACGTTCTATTACGGAACTCAATGACCAAAGACCGGTTGCTGACTGCTTGTCGCATTGCGCAGATGTTTCCCGTCGATACACGTCGTCATCCGAATTCGACTTGATCCAACGAGCCACCGATTCATCACCGCGAGGCTATGTGCCTTCGCCCGTGGATTGCCCCAAAGACCGGCCTCGGATTCGCGACGGCAGCTCGCTATCGGCACAGGAGCAGGCGTGGCTCCCCAAACGCCGCAATGAGACGATCGCGCCGATGCGCGCCTTGCTGAAACGGATCGCCATACCCGACTTTGACGTTGATAAATACCTAGCCGGCGTGGAAAAGGACCCCAAGGCGCTGCCTAATGTTGGCCTGGCAGTGTCGGGCGGCGGCTATCGCGCCATGCTCAACGGTGCTGGCGCCGTTGCTGCCTGGGACAGTCGGTCGGCGGGCAGCGAGGACAAGGGCAATCTGGGAGGCTTGCTGCAAAGTTCGACGTACATATCAGGTTTGTCGGGGGGGAGCTGGCTGGTCGGTAGCTTGTACAGCAATAATTTCACCACGGTACAGGATGCTGTCAACGCGCCTGAGATATGGCTCTTTGACAACTCAATCTTGAAAGGTAAGGAGATGGCAAATCATGTGCACGGGGCCAGCGTCTCTGACAAGCAAGCCCCTCAGGCCCGTCGCAATACAGTTTGATCCAATACTACAAGACTATACTGGACGAGGTTGACGACAAGGACAAGGCCGGCTTCGACCGATCCATCACTGACTATTGGGGTCGCATGCTTTCCTATCAGCTTATCAATGCTCCCAACGGCGGGCCCGGCTTCACCTTCTCGTCCATCGCCAACGACGCAGACTTCTCGGCTGGCAAGTCGCCTCTGCCCTTCATTGTCGCTGATGGCCGTGCTCCGGGCCAGAAGATCATTTCGTCCAACTCGACCATCTTCGAATTCAGCCCGTGGGAGTTTGGGTCCTTTGACCCCTCGCTGCAAGGCTTTGTACCGTTGCAATATGTCGGGTCCAACTTCACCAATGGCGTCCTCCCCGATAACGAGACGTGCATTGTTGGCTTTGACAACGCCGGTTTCGTCATGGGCACGTCGAGCAGCCTGTTTAACCAATTCGTGCTGTACATCAAAGACGGCAACTCCAACTACGTGCCCGACGATATCCCCAAATTCGTCATCGACGCCTTGTCGTCGTTCCTCAACTCTCTTGGCGACAAGAGCAACGACATTGCCGACTGGTCGCCCAATCCCTTCAAGGGATGGAACGCAGCCCGCAACCCGAGCGCCAACTCGACCCGTCTCACACTCGTCGACGGCGGCGAGGATCTCCAAAACGTGCCCTACCATCCCCATCTGCTCCAAGCCCGCAACGTCGACGTCGTCTTCTCCGTCGACTCCTCCGCCGACACCGACACGAGCTGGCCCGACGGCGCCTCCGCCATCGCCTCGTTCGAGCGCTCCCGACAATCCGACATCTCCAACGGCACCGGCTTCCCCCCTGTGCCCGGCAAAAACACCTTCCTCAACCTCGGGCTCAACTCGCGGCCCTCCTTCTTCGGCTGCAACGCCTCCAACCTCACCACGCCCGCGCCGCTCATCGTCTACATCCCCAACTACCCCTACGTGTACCAGTCCAACATCTCGACCTTCAAAATGAGCATCCCCAACGACGAGCGCGACGCCATCATCCAAAACGGCTACGCGGTTGCCACGCAGCTCAACAGCACCCGCGACCCCGACTGGGCCATGTGCGTCGGCTGCGCCATGCTGTCTCGCAGCTTCGACCGCACCAAATCCCCCGTCCCCGCGAAATGTGGCCAGTGTTTCGCAAGGTACTGCTGGAACGGCACCGTCAGCGCCGCTAACCCCGCGCCGTACGCCCCTAACTACTTCGCGACGCCTATATCGCTCAAAACGTCGGGTGCGTCCAGAGCCCACGAGACGGCTTGGGCGGCCAGCGTCTCCCTAGTAGTCACGATAGTCGCGGCACTGTGGGTATAGCTGCCGGCTGATGATGAGGCGTGCCGTATCATGATGGGAATGTATAAAGGGGCGGTGTTGTCGGCGTGCACTGGTTTCGGGCGGCGTTGAGCGTATTTGATCTGTCTATTCTATATACCTTGTAATCAATTCGAGCACACAAAGAGTAAGCTTTACTGGGTCACGTTGCGGTGTACGGCGGTCTTGAGCAGATTACATTCACGTAGTGCTGTGCACTCTGCCGGTGGCTGGACTGGCGTCGCATGTCACAAGGCTAAGCGGAATTGTCAGGGAGAAATGGTCGACTATCCGTACCGCTGCGAGCTGATCTGAATGCAATATCCGGTCTCGGAGCACTGCTGAGTTTCCTTGCAGTTGATGTGTGTCAGCCAAAGAGTTGTCACATGCCGTAGGGGTGACGCACGTTCTGTGTGTAAATATGAAAATACATGAAATGAAGCCACGCATTCACGTCAAAGGTTGACGCGTGGAGCACCAGCACCTTACCAGTTCATGGCATCACAGAACAGACGCCTCATGCGTGATGAGTACTGGACGTGAGGTGACGTGGTAGTATCAGCGCCGAAGAGGTGTAGGGTATGGAAAGGGAGAAAATGTCGTTCGCTTGCGCTTGGCAGCTTTCGCATGTGAACGAACACGCGCCTGCTGCCTTTGACTTATCTTGGAGCCTTGACCATGCAGTGTGCGGAAAGCCACGTGCGACATCCTTCATCGGATGGTAACGGGGGAGGGCATGACGAGCAACCTTACCCCGTGTGTAAATGCGGCAGATCAACTTGGTAAAACCATGGACACTGTAGCCGGCAGTACATCGAAACGTAGATGTCGTGTGGGCTTGTTGAAGAAACTGCTGGGATTACGTACCTATGCATGAACAGAAATAACAGGAGATGAGATGACGCGCTTACGTGGACGTGGATGAGACGGTGCGAATGATACCCGATTCACCGGATGACTGCCTCAAGTGAGTATTTTGCCCATTCGCATTGACCGCCTTTCCGTGTCTACAGTGAGATGAAGCTCGTTGCGCGCTCACGTACCCTGTGGACAAAACGGGTGTGGCGAAATTGTACCTGACTCACCACATATATAGGGGATCGAGCGTTCAGAACAGAAGTCGTCACGCGTCGACGCCGGTTTGTAGGTCCACGCTTTTATGTTATACTGGTACCTGAATGGCCATGCATGCATACTTGATATAGACATCACGGGAGCGTAACACTGCGCTGTGGTGAGCACCTGAATTTGTCATTTTGGATAGCTGCACCACGAGCACGGTGATTTGGCAGAGCAGCACCTCATATGGGAACCATGGGAAGCAAAATGTTTTAAAATTCACAGAAAGCGTGTTCGAAAATATAACCACTGGAGCGACATCAATGGTGACCACAAAGACCATGAATCCCACCTTCATATAGTCCCATCATGACCATTGCTGCGGCGCACTCTCTTCTTCTCACAAGAATAATCCAAGAAAAACACCAATTCCGGCCAGCAACATGCTTGAGACATGCATATTGGTAGCGCCTGACTTGTCGCTGTTCTTCCCGTTGCTTCCCGTGTTGTTCCCCGCGGCGGACTCGTTCGAGGAGATGACACGTTTGTCCAGCGCATTCTGCAGGGGCGAGTGTTCTCGGATGTACTGGATTAGAACCTGGTCCAAGGTATCAAGCGTGACGAAATCCTTGCCTGGCTTCAGCAGATTGTCGCCTCCGCTGGCGACAAAGTCCACAGTCACCACGTTGTAGTTGACCTTGTCGTCGAGCGGCTTGCCATTGATGGTTACGTTGACGAGACGCGAGCCGGCGTCTTTACTGGGGTTATGCGTGATGACGATGTTATTGGAGACCTGGAACCACGACAGCGTCTTCTTCTGGTTGAACTGGCTGACGCCGGATACGTCGCCCTCGAATATCTTGCGAATATCAGAGCCCGAGTAGTTGAGTTGGGTGATGGCGTTGCCGAACGGGAACGAAGTCAGAATCTGGCCGCGCGTGATGCTGCCCTGATCGATGGTGGCGCGGATTCCGCCGGCGTTGATGAAGGCAAAGTCGGGCTTTGGGCCGGTCGTGTTGCTGGCCTGCTTTTGGCGGTAGTCGAGCATGGCGTCGGTAATGACTTGGCCCAGAAGGCAGTCGCCTTTTTGGCAGGCGGACTGATCCAGAACGTTCTTGGTGCTGCCGACGACTTCGGCTGAGAACTTCTCAAACGGGGCACGCCACGCCGTAATGTTTCTCTGAAGCTTGCTGTCGAGGGCAGTGGTATTATCCATGTGGATCGGAGCGCCGTGGTAGGACAGAGCCTTGCCGTCCTTGTCGAACGTCAACTCTATAGATCCGATGTACTCTCCCCAGCGGAAGGCGGTCACGATGAAGACTTCATGGCCGCTTTTGTCCTTGATGATGGTGGGATACTTGCCCTCGGCCTTGTCCATATCGCCCAGCAGAGTGTGACTGTGTCCACCAATGATGAGCGACAGACCCTCGGTCTCTTGGGCTAGTTTTTGGTCCACGTCATAGCCAAGATGAGTCAGGGCGACGATTCGCTTCACGCTTGTGGTGTTTCGAATCTCGTAGATGGCCTTTTGTATCTCAGGGATGGGATCCAGGAAGGTGGTGCCCTTGCCGACGTTGGCGATGCTGGGAGTGGTCTCGGTGGTGGCGCCGATGACGGCAAGATCGTACTTTTCGAAAATGTGGTAGTTCTTGATGGTCTCGTTGAGGTCCTTCTGCGTGCTCTTCACATTGCAGGAGACGACGGGGAAGGTGAGATTCTTGAGAAACCTGCCGAGATTATCGTCTCCTCCGTCCCATTCGTGGTTGCCGAGTGTCATGGCATCGAATTTGAGGTCATTGATGGTCTGAGCAATCTTTTCACCACCGTAAAAGCTGTAGTAGAGGGTGCCTTGGAACTCATCGCCGGCATTCAGCCACAAATGATCGGGGTGCTGTTTGCGTAGCTGATTGACCTTGTTCTTGATGCGAGCGTAGCCGCCCACGCAGCCCTGCGTTGCGTTGAGGCAGTCTGCGCCGGACTTGGTGAACTGATCCAAATGGGCATGAACATCGTTGACGTGAAAGAAGGCTTGGAGCCGAGATCAACGGTCAGCAGGGTAGCATTATACGGGCTTCGTTTCTCGCCGACCAAGAAACATACACAAATTGTAATTGCCGTCTTCCAGCAGGCCCCGTTTCTTGAGGCGGCGACTGAAAAGGTAGTCATCGGCGGTGGCAATGGAGCTCAAGGCCAGAGCAGCCAAAGTCACGGAGCTCCTCATATTTTCTCCTTGTCTTACGAGATATCGAAAGAGAATATTTCGTCAAGCAGGTTTGCTGGCGTCGTCGGGACAATATAGATTCAATTAGCGGCCAGGCAACAACCCCGAGAAAATGGGCCTGGGCACGGGCAAGGACCAGACCCCCAAGGAGCGTTGGGGGAACGACTTGTTCATAAATGTCTCGCTCGCATGTTTTGCAGAGCCGCCATCATGCGGCATCTCTTGCGCGGTACTCCCTCCGTACCTGTCGATAGACTGCAGTGCAGGCCGGGCCTACACGCGGACGATGCCATTGGTCGCTGGACATGGCATTGCCGAGACATGATCTTGGCGGACGGGGTTGGGGGCCTGCGTTGTGCGACGGTGAAAGGCACTAAAGAGGTGATTGCTGCAGGACGCTGAATGCGGGAAAGCTTGAACGAGTGTACGGAGTAGAAACTCGTGTAAAATCGTCATCACGGACGAGAAACGGGAGAGTGCTGGAGGGCAAGGGGCACGTGATGCAATCGCCGTCTTGTGCCTTCCATTGTTGGTCGTCATCAATCACTTTTCTGCCGGAGTCGGAGCTTCAGGCGGTCTGATGGCTGCGGCTTCCAAATGAACGCTCGAGCCTCGATTTCGGGTCTCTATCTCTCTGTGTTTCTCTCTCATATCCTTTCAATGGGCCGGCACTCGGCGTTGTGGTCACAATCTTGGTCCCTCACTACCTGATCCTGCATCACACCCCTACCACGGAAAACATTGCACCGACCATTGATGGACCAATGCGCCTCTCTCCTCCCGCAGCCACCGAGTCAAGATTGTGACACCACCATGCCCATGTCGCAATCTCTTCGCTTTCATTTCCCCTGCAGCTTCATCACCCTTCTACCCCCGTCCATGCTGCTGTCAGATGCAAGCCTCGTCACGGCGACATGATGAAAACGTTGTTGGACTCCTCCGACGTCCTGCCTGCTGGAGATTGAGGTGGCTCCAAGTTCGAAGCTGGGCCCGAGTTGGACGGCGAACTCCTGCGGTGCAGTGCAACGGCCTGCGGCGCAGCGCCCAACGTCCCCCGTGACCGCGATCCCGATGTCGATGATGAAGGTGAGGACGGCCTTGGTGGCTGTCCCGGAGCATGCAGAGTGCTGATCTTGGACCTGTTCCCCGGACGCCCTTCATCCTGATCCACGGGTACAGACTTGTTGGCTCGCCATGCCTTCTGCATGTTACCTGACGGCGATGGCCAATGTACGTTGTCTCGAGCTTGAGCAGGAGTCGGGGCTGGTGTAGGTATAGGGACAGCCGGCACCGGTGCATTCACCTGCGCTGCATCGACCAGATTTCTCACACTGGCTGCAGTAGACGAAGCAGGTGACTGAGGTTCGCGGTCAATGGTTTCCCTAAGCATGGCTCTCGTTAGAAATACGGAGAGGACCAGCAGCAGCCCGAGGGCTACCGAGACGAGTATCCAGGCAAGCATGGACATGATGCTGGTTTTATGTTGCAGCGCGCAATGATCTTGGAGAGACCGAACAAAACCATTCGCTAGAGAGCTAGGGCGATAGCATCTATTTATATGAAGCGGCTTGACAGGAAGAAACCATGGGGAACCGATCGGTGAAGAGCTCACCTCACGGCTTGCGTGTCAGAGTCGCGACGTCACAATTGCTTCGCGGCCAGCGCAGACAGCAAGGTCGGGCAGCAATGGTTGCTCATGAGTCTTTGAGGGACACCAACAACATCTTGGCACCCCGTTTTAGACCCGAACATACGGTGCCGTGATTGTCGTTGAGCAAACTGTACGACGGAAAAGAGAGGCCCTCGATGTGCAGTTATGTCATGGTTGACGGCACAAATCAGCAACAGATGTCGAAGCGTCAGAGGTTGGAATCCCGCTGTCAAGTACGATCCAAGCAGACCAGACCATGGATACACTCCGCTTCGCCAGCGTCGCAATAAGTTCGAGTGACAACCGCACTCGATTTCTTCCATCGCACAATGCTTGAGCTGCAACAATGCTCAGGCAAGTATTTCCAGTTCGACAATGCCAGCGATCTGAGCTTGCCGTAACCAGCCGAGGTCATTTGCACGAATGCAAAGACACACAAGCTGGGTCGCGAGTCAACCATGACACTAGCAAGCATTGCCGGTTGCCTCCAATTGAGTCGAAAGCGGGCACTGTATCTTCGCGCACACGTGAGTTGATGCCTCGCCGCCCTCGCCATAAAGTCCACGCCGGGTGCATTTGGCAGCGGGCTTTCCCTGTCTTCGCTGCAGTGTCCATCAGAGTGTGGCGATCGTGGTGAGGATAAGCCAGCAGCGTAGGACAAGACACGCCCGATGATTGGAACCATCGGATGCTGTCATGGACTGACCAGCACTCTGCCCTTATTTGAACGACGTGGGCCAGCCATACGAGTGAATCACCTCGGCGATGAACAACTCCGGATTGCGACAGACCGAGCAAGTGTGTTCTGTTGTTGCAAGTCATCTTTGAAAGCAGATGCAATATGTGCCGCATCAGGATGATGGCTCGGATCCTCGGGTTGCTTCCGTGGTCTCTCTTGACCGCTAGGTGGCCCTAATGCCCCATTTACCGAAACGTACTTGGATAAGATGATGTCTTCGGAAGGTTTGCAGCATTACTTACTCCATTTCGATGGCTTATTTACAAATCAAAAGTTCATCAGTCTGTAAATAATCTATGACTCAATCAAAGGCTATGAGACTGCTTCAAGATCATTCGCAGGCTTAACTACTCCTGGTACACAAATAAGCCATCATTGGAGGTAGTGCTGGTGCAAAGGTCTTTTCTTTACAGAATCATACCCTTTTAAGTATAGTCGATTTGACTCGTCGGTATGAATACACATGGCAGACCGATATCTGCCGCGTTTGCACAGATCCCGTTGTGTTGAAGTTCTACTCAATTCCGAATATTGTGCTGTGCTAGAATCGGCACTCACTTCGTCCAGTATGTTCAATACCTCAATGCAATGTACGATTGATTGCTCATATTGGTGTCATGTGGGCTTCATCTGCTTGATCTTGCGTTGCAATAAGCTGGGCACGTATCACAGTTCACGACTTGGCCGAATTCCATTTCCAACCGGACGAGAGACTCGGTTGATCCTTGCAGCGGTCTTGTCACGCACGCAGGGAGCAATGCTACGCCGAAATTGTTACACAAACGTGACATTCTAACAAGATGTGTGGAATTGCGCGCCCGGCCTGTCTATTTTTACATGTATGCAATGGTGAAGGGGCGCGGACTTGTTTATGAATGATGCTGATTTGCTGACCGTATCGAAAAAGCTCATTGCATCATACCCGCCATGGACTTGTTCATCGTAATGACGAGCCAGGGCTTGAAACTCATAGAATAGAGGATGACGAGACAAAATCCTGACTCCTTACCCCTTCAGTCTGCTTCGCTCGATCTTGTTGCGTCGAACGAGCAGACAGTAATCTCCCTGGCGTCGGTTTCTTACACAAACAGATACACAAGGTTTACGTATTGTTTATCAGGCGCCCATCATGGCATCAATGAGTCCGATATTTCTGTGTCTTTAGACGCAATGCGCTCGTATGTTACTACACCCAGACATATTGGGCCCGTCGTTTCGAGGTGGATGATGAAGTACTGAGCGTGAATGAAAAGGCGACGCCCAAATCGGCGGGTGTGATTACGGGTATTTCTCTTCTTGCGCCCGATTCAGTCAACCGTATGTAAATACCCAGACTCTTTGCACTCTTATTTTCTACCTCGAAGCTGATGACGTTCCTATCGAGGTCATTCTGTGCACCATCGCCGGCATCGTGCCGCAACCCCAGTCGTCATATCATGTGAGCTATTTACCGACTTGTCTCTATAAGGCATCTGCGCGCTCAAGAAGTTTCGCTTTCGTTCTCTCTTGTGCTTAGACGAGAGCCGTACGCGCACCGCTTGGGTACCATCGCATGAGGTGCCCAAACAAGTAAACTTATTACTTCGATGATATCTGGTTCAAGCTCAACCATCGCAGATGCTTAGTGACGAGGGCAGAATTCTCCTTTATAAAAGAATCCCTTGCTCGGTTTGAGCTCACGGAAAAAGTGAAGTGTGAGGGATCCCTTGACCCGGGTTGCATCTCGGATCAGAATGCAGTCGGCATTGCGAAGTGGGCGTCAGTCGCGCACGCCCGGCACAGCCCGTCACGACGGCTGTGCTGCGTGTTTCAATTTCCGGCCCATTGGTCCGTCTCAAGTGCGAAAACGAACCCAATTCGCTTTCCCTGCCGTGTAGACATATGAAGCTGTCGACTTTCTTACTCGTCCTGAGGATCCGTCCTCATCGGTAGAGAAAAAGATGCGAATCACTCTGCATCTGCTTATGCTCTGCGCGAGCCTTTGCAGGATCGTCTGACTCTTTGTTGAGGAAAAGCTAGACGCTATTGTTATGGGACAAATGACTCTAAATGACTTGCTTCCTTTTGCGTTGCGTGAATTCCAAACACTTTGCATGAGTGCGTCAGTTCGCAACCACTGACGACGCCACGGGCGCTCAGCGAAGGTCCTAGCAGTGACAGCGATAGGAGCTCCTGGAAATTTGACCTCAGTCGACAGTTTTTAGACAATATCGAGTCGACAGTTTTCGTGTATTCAACAAGGTCAGAAGTGCATACCGAGACGAGAAGGTGACATGCTAGGCGCATTGTGATGTTTATCATTCGTGATTTAAATCATGAGTACATGTGATATATGGGCAGATGCTTGCTGAATGTCCGTGACAAATACTACGAGGTCTTCGTCGGACGGTTCTGGCAAGTATATTGGCTGTGTTAATCTGGGGCTGACACGTGGGAAGCGTCCTGCGTCGGTGTCATAGTTGAGCAATATCTACTATGTCCCTTGAAAATGTAATTCCAGCCCAGAGGCATGAGACCTCTCATGTGAAATTGTCATGGAACGTAAAGACTAGCCCCAAGAGGTAATTATTGCGCATTACCTCAAGTTATCATTGAGCCGATGAGTCTGGCACTCGTATCGAGTGAAACAACATGAGTATAAAAGAAGCCACCACCCTCTCGACCTCATTGCGCTCTTCATCTTACCCAATTCTGAAATTCGACTGCAAATCTCAAATACCACAACACCACCTCCTACAAGAACAAGAAGCTCCAACCATGAACCAACCCATCCTCCTCAGCCTCATCGCCGCACTCGGCCTCAGCGCCGCCTCCCCCGCCCGACTCGCATACGCCGAGGCCCAAGAACTCTGCGGCGCCCTCGGCGTCATGAACACCACCAACCTCCCCGAGGGCGTCGACCCCAACAAAGTAAGGACCTGCGCCGAACACCCCCTCAGCATCGACGGGCCCAAGTTCGACAAGCGCTGGTGCTGGAGAGGCCGCCCCGTCGGCTGCAGCCTCGGGTACTGCTTCAAGTCGTGTGCGCAGCCGGGGTCGGGCGAGTGGTGCTGGACGGCGAAGGAACAGGGATTCGGCGACTGGGTTACGTGCGGTGCGGATGAGCACTGCTCGGGGACGGCGGCGTGTGGTGCCGGGGGATGTGCTTCCTGCGGATGTAGCTGCTGAATGGAGGGTTTGTGTATGGTTGTTGACTTTGGTTGAAGGAGAGCTTGCTGGCTGGCTCTGGAAGTATAGTCAGTAGTGGAACTCGCTCGTTTAAGAATCGACAGAAATTGCTGAGGAGTATCGAGTTGGCTGGCAAGAGTGATTCTTGTTTGCAAAGGAGTCTGCGAGCAGCATGGACGGTATGCATGTTGATCATTGGGATGTCGGGCGTCCTGGCTGGACACCTCGCGCCATGTGACTGGGCTGAGCACGTGTTGAATCAGCTGTATTTGTTGACAAATGAGAGCTTGAGTTCCAGCAGAAGCGATCCAACGACCACATCAGTCTCCTACAGCAAAGTGCTTACATATGTCTGCAACGGCGCTGGCGAGCTCACTTGAGGATTGATGCTCGTCATATCTTGATTAAAAGACAGGACGAATCTCATGTGTCATTGGAAGAAAGCACGGAGGTCCGACATGATGCAACGTCCTAGACGTTCTTCAACAGTAAGCTAATAAGGTATTGAGCATCACCACCACGATGTGGCAAGAATGTGCTCTTGGCTGTACTAGACTACAGTGGCTCGTATGAACCCGAAGAGGACGGCCGCCTAAAAAAGGGTTACAGATACATAACATGACTAAAGTGATGACTGGTTTGATAATGCATTGCAATCTCCAACATGATCGTCAAAACCAATTCTCGGGCCAAAATTCCGAAGACCTTTTATTCTATCAACCGCCACCAACGCCATCTCCACCAATTAAAGTTCAAATCGGACGGGCGTATAAGATTGAAACCTGTAAGATCGATCCAGATAGTCGACCATCCGAAAGTGCTCAAATTTATGCCCGGAAAAAAAAAGGGTGACTCGGTTTGTAGATGCCATCTCTCACGTCAATCCTGATTATATTCAGAGACCCATGGAATAAGGCATGTGGAAGCTTGCAGCTCCAGGTCGTCGTCGAGAAGGGCCTTGCGATGCGCCAACTGTTTTGAGATCCTCTCCGAAGATGCGCTTTGCTGCTGACTACCGCACAGAGCACGCCGGGAGACGTGGCTAGCTCTGTCCCTAGTCGTCGCCATGAATCGATACTGGCAACGGGTGCATGCGGCCATGTTTTCCGTGGTCGCAGGCGACTCTGAACAAGACTAGAGACCAGTCACGACTTCATCAAAGATCCACGTCTTCAGTCTTTACGACTTGAATACGCTCGTCTTCTTGCTTCACGGCAGAGATAAGTTCAGGCTCCTTCTTGATGGTTTCAAGATTCTCGTCTTTGACGGCGCCTCCTCGCCGCGCTTTGAAGGCTTTTCGTAATTCACAATTCCGCACCGTCTTCCCACCAGCTTTGCACTCATCACAGCGCCTGCCATGCGTCACCAGCAGCACATGTAGCGGATACTTTTCCTCGTCAGGCACTACGGCATCCAGATGAGCCTGCGTCTCCTCCCTTCCGGCTCCCGGGGGACGCCAACCCAGGAGGCCCGTGATGCGATGGACGTGGGTGTCGACAGCGAAGCTTGGCCGCTGCAAGCAGAAAAGCAGCACGCAGCTCGCCGTCTTGGGTCCCACGCCCTGGAAAGCAATCATCTCTTTCATGGCATCCTCATCAGATGCCTGGAATAAGTGATCCAGCGAGTATACGCCGTACTTTGCTTTGGTTTGTTGCAGAATGTTGATGATGACCTTGCTCTTGATAGCAGCGAGGCCGCCGGACTGAATAGACTTTTCGAGACGGGACTGGCCGCCATCGACAATGGCGTCCCACTGGTCGCTGCCTCCGTACTCGCGATCCATGCTCAGCTTGGCCCGGGTGCTATTCTTGTTGCTCGTGTTCTGGGACAGTATGGTGCGCACAAGAGCATCCAAGACCGAGGGCGAATCGCCGCAGCCGGCCGAATTTGTGGGCGCAACGACGGCCTCTGGTCGATTGCGATGGCCATGGATCCGGGCCAGGATTTCGTGAGCGAGCCGGCATTCCGGAGGAGTGGGATGGGGAAAGTCTGGAAAGGGCGAGCGTTTGGCAAAAGCTGAGAAGGACTTGAGCTTGCGCTCCTTGAGAGCGTCCGCCTTGTTCAGAGCAGCTGCCGCAGTGGACTCAGACTTGATCCTCTTGACGGCGCCGTCTTGTTCTGGTGCCGCTTTGCGCTGGCGTTTAACAGTGACGCCTGCGGCCTGCTCGACTTTGACGCTTTTCTCTGGCTTCAGGTGTCGAGCACTTCGTCGCAGGGCTGATGGCGTCTTGGTGGCGGCCGCCATCAGTGCGATTTTGGAGTCAATTGACCTCGGACAAGGAGCGGCTGCTGCCGTCAATGTTTGCGTCTTGTTTTTCTCAATTGATTCACTCGACTCCAAATCAGCTGCGTCTGGGACTGGAGAGAGAGAAAATAAAACAGGTCGGCATGTCTCAGTCGCACTGAGAGCGCGTCATGTATTTGGCAGGCGTGTCTGGCGAGCTCCTTCCCGTCCTAGCCGTCCTCAGCCACCTCTCAGACAGGCAGATATGACGTCGGTTGTGGCGTCCAAAGAGGGTCTGGGGTCTGGGGTCTGGGACGGCTGAGCCCGGCCAAGTCGGCGGCAACAACCTCACCCTGCTCACGCTCCGACCACCAGCGCTGGGTTTGGCCTGTCACTGGGGCGCGAACAAGCTGTCGCGCGACAGCTGTCATCCTTTCTGGTGGGTAGGTGTTCTCATGGTAGACCTACTACATGCTCACGTACACACACTGCGCTGATGGCTTCCGCAGGGTCACTGACCCGGCGGCAAAATTGCAACTGGTTCCTGTGACAAGATCGTCTCATTGGAAGAGCATAGCGGGTAAGTGGCAGTGAATGGCAGCTCAAAGCTGTGGGAAGAAAAGAAGTTTGGTGCTCGAAGCAGAGCTCCTCAAAGGGTCATTGTCCCGTCCACGTACAAAAGCGCACAAAGCAGATGTGAATTTCTGCCAACTCTCCTCAAGGCACAAAAAGAAGTCCCTAATACACCCGCCGAATTGCATTCGCTTTCCGCGCAGTCCTTGTTCATCAACGAACTCCTGTTCTTTCTCAGGGAAAACGCCTAGTTAAACCCGGCATTCTCCTCTTCTCCCACTCCTGCCCATCTCGCATCACGCTCATCACTGCTTTCTTTCTTCACCAACCCGAAAATTGCACACAACAGCTCTTGGGACCTTTTGCAATCAATCCAAATGAAAAGATCGGTGTCGAGGCGCTGGCAGCAGTGAGGTTCTTGGTGGCGTGTCGGTTGTCTCTCGACGAGTGCAACATCCTGCCTGTTTTGAATCACCAACTTTCCGCGATTTGGGAACTACCCAAGTTGAGTTGAGGAAGGAAGTTAGAGTTATGAAGGACTTGAGCGTTTGCTGAGGTTGAAAGCATATGGACACAAGGCAAGTGGCGGTGGTGGGAAAGAGTCGCGAACAGCTATGTTGGAGAACGATGATTTATTGCTATCAATAAGGCCGCTCAGTCGGGCGTCCGGCAATTGCAACACACATGAAACATTCAATAAGAGAGGCATGATGATTGTTCTCAACAAAAATTCAACATGTCTTTGCCTTGAATATGATTCGTTGTGTGATACTACCACGAATGAGGAGCTTCGTCATATTTGTCGGAGGAGACGCTGCCCATATGCCCTATATTTTAACGCCAACGAACGAGTGGACAGTTACAAGACCTTAATCCTTTCTTCATCCCAATTGTCATACATGACATCAATATTTTCATGTTCTGCTTCATCATACATGCGCTACGATGTCAAATTTGGGTCCTTTTGGTTATGATAGGTAGGGTATTTCGTGAGCCACACCATAGAATTGTGTCAAGTATCTACTCAAGTTATCCCTTTTCTGTGCAAAGCCTCGTGGCGTATGTGTTGGGATACCATTTGGAGGATCGTCACGATATCGTAACTAGAGTGCTCTCAAGAGTTGATATCCTGTTCATTTCCACGCGCACAACGCCACTATCTCCCTTGGAAATTGGTGATTGACGAGTGCACAAATTTGCATTCATTGCGATCGCAGACACTCTGACAAAGCTACCTGAGCCACAGAAGATCTTTCCACACATCAAAAGATTATAATACATCAGACACCCCCGCCAGCGGTGTGGTCATGTCCCTTTCCGTCGAACAAGCTCCCCCAAACTCTGGCTCATCTTCTTTAAGCAGTTGCCGTGGTCAGGCACCAGCACTGATCAACACAGTATGCCCTCATCTGTGAGCCACGCACCGGCACCTCAAGATGTTCGTTCCACGCCACCATGCTCGATGCCGGGTATATTTCCTTCTCTTCACCAGAATCAAGTTCAGGTGCCCCTAATTTCTAAGAAGTGGAGGGTAACGAAAAGGCGGCTTGTCCCAGGCACTGGCGATGGCTTCTTTGGCCACCCTGTCCATCTCGTGATACCTTCCGTATTCTTGCAAAATGCTGACTGCACTTTGGACCTCATTGAGTACCTCTCTCGGGAAACGATGGTAAACATGTTTCCTTAGATCCTCCAGAATTGCCTTGAGTATATGGGCATTTGTGCGCGACTCATGCTGCCCTAAAGCCTCCAAATGCGCCGTCAGTTGAGTCAATAGTGTCCAGCTACGTATGTCCCGTTTTTTCAGTAGAGCTTCCTCCTTGGCCTGGTCGCCTGTTACTCCTACCAGTAGAGCTTCTCCTGCTCCACTGAGCCTAATCAGTGCGGCCCTGATGCTTTTAATCTTGTGAGGCAAGTCGCCTCGTCCAATGATGGCCCAGTCCGCCGGCGAGAAGGCATCAAATCGCAACTCGTGATAATCGGCCTGAATGCTCGGAATGCAAATTCCGATACTGTTCACCAAAAATACCAATTGATCCGGTGACTTTAACTGTGAGTTCGCAGGTAGAGCAATATGGAGGATCCTATGAAGCTCAGCATGAAAGACTTCCCCGTCCTCTGTAGGTTTCAGGGCTTCTTCAAGATTATAGATCATCACTGCGGACTGTACAAGGACCCTTCCCTCCATCACAAAGCTGTTTTCTTCAGTATCGGGTCGGATGTGGCAAGCACGGAAATTTCTCCGATACGTTGTAAATTGATCGTAGGTCATTTCGCGAATATCGTCGGCAGACTTCAATCCAGGAATGACCAATTTGGTCGTGTGATTGCCGTACTTTTGCAAAATCGTTCTCGCGTCAAGCCCCATCGCTAGAAGCGCCAATTCGGTGCGTTTCCAGTCGCGACGCAAATTAATCCTGTCATTGTCGGGCCCAGCCAAGTACTCGGGCTCTGACTTGAGAGCACAGAAAGCTCGTAGAGCAAAAGCATCCAAATTGTCCCTGACGTTCACTGCGTGACCATTGTTGGTCTGGGGCATCTTTGACTCGATGAAGAAGCGCACCACCCAGAGTCCTTTATCTGGTTTCCGGTTTGGCCTGTAAGCGAAGATGGCTCACTTTTGGTCTTTGGTTGTGGAGAGGGAGTCGATGGCTTGGCGAAGGAGAAAGAGACAGAAAGGCGATAAAAGTTTGAGTGCAGCAAGGGGAGGGCGGTGCGGCAAAGAAGAAACTGGTAATAGAGAAGGAGGAAAGCCAGGTTAATATAGGCGCTCTGTTTGAGAGACCCACGAATGGACTTTCTTTGAGAAAGTCATTGTTGGAAGTAGAAAGCGGATTGAAGGCGACGAGCAAGAGACCCATGAACATTCTATTCGACGAAAGTCATTGAAAGTTGTTGCTGGAATTAGAAAGTGGGTGGTAGGCGAGCGAGAAATTCACAAACGCTCTCTCCGAGAGAGTCCTTGCGGCTCACAAAACCTCTCTTCAAAGAAGTAGTCATTGAAACTCATAGGCGCTCTCCTTGCCTCTTAAAAATGGAAAGTGGGTTGGAGGCGAATTCTCTGTTCTCGCCACCCTAAGTTGCTAGGCCTTGTTCTCTTTGAGTGTGTTGCTGCTGACTTTCATCTCCATATCTGTTCGTTATGAATGCAGAGCAGAGTGAACACGAGATGTCTCTATGAAGTCTCAGCCGACCGGTCATGAGTTCCACTCAGCCCAAAGAAACTCAGCACCGACGCTGGCGGATGTTTACATCTCCGTCCGAGCTTGTGTTACTGCACTCTGATCCATCGTGCATGCCTTTGTTCATGCTATTGTAAGAAGATGTCCACCGGAAACCGACCAAGTCATCCAAGGCTCTCTCGTCCCAGCTACTGATGACGAAACTCGGTTGGTCAATGCTGCCAACTGGACGCTCGCCCACCACCACAAGGCCGCACAAAATGCTTCTAACCAAGAACGAAGCCACTTCCCATCGCTAAGCTCAACACTAACACGTCTCCCAATCCATGCTCTCCACCATCCAATCCCACCCATCATCATCATCCTCCCTCTCATCCAGCACCATCCCCCCAACACCATCCGCATCCCCATGCACACTCCTACTCGCTACCACGTACGCCTCATCCAGGCCTCCCAAGATCTGCCTCACGATCCACCCCAAATCATACATCTTCAGCGCCGGCGTCTCCCTCCCCTCGGCCGCATCCTTCCACCGGTTCCTCAACTCCTTCGCCTTCCACAACGCCTGGTTCACATCCCCCCTCCCCAAACACCCATACAGCGGACTGCGTTCATCATCCAACACCTTCAACACATCATGGTGATATGTGTGCCTGCCGCCCTTACCGTGCCGCACCCGCACCCCAAACACCCCCAGCAGGAACACCACCGCCTGCTCGATCCAGGCGTAAAACTCGTAAAAGTCTACTTTGAAGTTGCGCTCGGCGTCGGCGGGCGTGAAGCCGGAGGCCGAGGGGTCCAGCGCCCGCGCGTAGGCGCGTTCGAGGTCGATGAACTTCCAGCGCAGGCGGTGACAGGATTGTTCGAAGCGGTGGAAGTGGTGGCGGAGCGGGACGGGACGGGGGAGGGATGGCGGCGCCCAGATGGATGTGCTGAGGCCGTGCGCCATGCGTGGCGTGGCGTGGGTTGGTGGTGGTGGTGGTGGTTGCGGGAGATGAAGGACGGTCTGGTCTGGTCTGGTGTTGGTTCACGGCATGGCGCGGGTTGGCGGGGGCCGGTCCACCGCGCGACGCTGAAGGGGCCGCTTGATGCTGCATCGTGAGGCGGAATGACGAGTTTTTCAGTTTGCAGCCAACCCGCACATCAAATCAATTTCATGCTATCCTGCCTGCCTTGAACTTGACCAAACAGCCTTGACCGCCCTGACACAGCCCAAAACGCCCATGACCACATGTGTGTGACCCGACTCGCAATGCATACATCTTCGATATCATCACCGCTGCCTTCCCGCCAGCCTCCTCCGTATTATGCCCCCCTTCAAGGCCTTCTTCCTCCCAGCCAGATGCAGACTATTCGGATCCCTTCATCTTCTTGGTGGCCTTGGCGGTGCCAATGTGTGTGTTGTGCACCTGCTCACGGTTAGCTTGGACATGTTGTAGTAACAAAGAGACGACGCACCTTCGTGGCGAACCGCAAGCTCGTCAACGTCTCCTTCAGGTGAGTCTCGAGCGGCGAGACCATGACAAACATGAGCGTCTTGCTGTTTCCCCCCAGGCTGTACTGCAGCAGGTGGGTGAGCTTCGAGTTCCGGTACGGGATGTGACCGGATCCTCTGCCCAGAGCCTCAATCACGTCGCCGAGGCAGCTCAGGCTCTTGTTGATGTTTTGTGTTTCCCTCATGCGCTCTCCTTCTGCCTGGGAGTGCTTGAGCCGTTCGGACCCGGCCAGATCCACCAGATTCAGCGTGCCCTCGCAACGTTCGCCCGTCGCCCCGTTCTCGCCCACGAGCTTCAGGATGAAGACGCAGTGCGACCGCGACGACCTCTCGTTGGCCTTCGTTGCCGCCACCGACCGGTTCTTCTGCGCTTCCTCCAGAATCGTCTCGACACTCGAAGCGGAATTCAGCTGCACCGTCTTGCAGTTCAGGATCGTTGTCTGCTTGCGGCAATCGTCGTGTCGAATCTCGAGCTTCTTGGATTTCGAGTCGCCCATACGGTCAGTTGGCGATAGGAGATCATGGAGCTCCTCGTTGTACACCTCGACAAAGGAGCCTTCCATGCTGTACTCCCACGACTTCTCCCTCAGCTTTGTCATGGTTTCGTATATCATGTGCGTGGCTCGGGGGATCATGCCGTCCCCCGACGACATCGTGTACGTCTTTCCCGAGCCCGTCTGGCCGTAGCAAAAGATACACACATTGAAGCCGTCCAAAGCGCTTTGCACCAGCTGAGATATCTCGCCGAATATCTCCTCGTTCTGGACCGTCGGGGTGAAGACTCGATCAAACTCAAAGGGATAGTTCTTCCTCGAAACGACACCGAAACTGCTCTTTTCCTCCGGTCCCGCCAGCACAATCTCTGCTGAAGTCTTCTCGTCCGGGAAGGAGATGCCAGCTTGCGCAGACTCATCGTCACCAACCGAAGGACGCACTCGGCACATAACACGAATATTGCCCTTGAGCTCCTGGTACTTGTTGAAGAGAATCCGCCTCTCCGTCTCCTCTCTCATGACTTTTTGGCGGGCTTCTTCAGCAGCAGCTAGTGCGTCTTGCAGCCGGGCTTCCATGTGAGCAAAAGAATCCGATTGAGCCTTGCTGTCCGATTCGAGAAACTCCACTTGCGAGCGCATGGAGTTGATTTTGGCCTCCAGCGTCGTGTTGGACGCGGACAGCTCCGCAATGTTTGTCTGAAGACTGCATTTCAGATGCCGTTCGCGCTCGAGTTCGTCTCGAAGGATGCTGCACTCTGAACGAACGTCTCCAAGTTCTCGGTCCTTTCGACGCATCTCCAGATCCAAGTCTTGCTGTTTGCTATCCATGCGGGAGGTAATGTCGTGAATCTCCCGGTCCCTCCGTTGACGCTCGTCCTCGATTTCTTGCTGATGCTTGCGGGTCAAAGTGTCAAGGCGTGATTGGAAATCTCTTGCCTCTTGGTCCTTGATATGATCGAGTTCTCGGCTCAGCTCCTCAATAGCAGTTCTGTGCTGTCGCGATAATTCGTCGAGGGCTCCTCGATGTTTCATGTCGACAAGTGCTTTGTCATGGGTTTGCTGCCACTCCAGCTTCTCAAGCTCGTGCTCGAGTCTTCTGCTCTCGGTCTTGATCGCCTCTGCATCTGCTTTCAAAACCTCGTTCTCCGCTTTTAAAGCTTCGTTTTCCGCCTTGAGTTCTGTCCGACATGCGTCAAGTTCAGAAGCTAAACACTCGCTGTCAGCATTCCGTCAAAGATTGGACTGCTAACCGAATCGCCCACATACCTCTTGCCCTCGTGATCTCCAAAGCCTTCTCGTAACTCTGCTTTTCGGCGATGGAGGTTTGCATCGTCTTCATCAATCCCTGTAGGTCCATATCCATGGTCCCCATCCTAGTCTCGAAGTCGAAAGCTG
Source organism: Aschersonia sp. MBC 735 (assembly GCA_030783925.1). NCBI lineage: Eukaryota > Fungi > Ascomycota > Sordariomycetes > Hypocreales > Clavicipitaceae > Aschersonia > Aschersonia sp. MBC 735. Next base: position 74,148 of record JARJRV010000010.1, on the reverse strand, counting down.
TGAAACCGGTGAGATTAGAATTTTTTGTCAGGAACTTCTGAGAGAATGGGGACTTGGACGGGGAGGCATGAGTCTTCAACGCAGCAACGCAACTGTCCACTTGGGCCATTTGATGCTTGGTTCGCTCCTCGCTCGATGTCACTGGAAGAACTGCCTAAGCTTTCTGGTTTATCGAGCCAGAAGACGCTGGCTCTGACTTTTTCGCCTTTGAAATAGCTTTCGGTGCCTCTGGCAAATCTGGATGCGGATCAATCGTCCCCAGCATTTGTCTTGGTGTCACTCGACACATGTTGGTGACCAAATCGTTGTCCTCAAGGTTCAAGCTTTTGAACTTGGCTGTGAGAGAGCTTTCCCTGGTACGACATAGTGTCGGAGTAGACTTCATGTGTCTCATTTTCTTGATCTGGATTTTGCATTGGGGGTCTGACACCGTACCGTTCATGCTGCTAGTCTCATCTGAGTTCTCGTCTATTCGTTGGTTCAATGCGGTGCGAGGGCGGCCGGTCTGACTTTTCGATCTTGAGTGCAAAGGGCGTGTCGCCGACGACCGCGGTCGTTCTTGCGGATTGCGACCGACGCCTTGGCTTCTCCCAAAGTCGCTGCCAAACGTAGAGGAATGATTTATCCTCGAGCGGGTCGGGTTTGCGAGCTATACAATGCGTTAGTTGAGTGATACGCAACGTCAAGCTGCTGAAGTCAAGCCACGAAGTTATGAATCGGGATGGCGAGAGGTTGAGGCGAGCTTACAGCACTCAGGGATTGGCCGCCCAAGCCACCGATCCTACTCTTTGTGGCCGACAATTGTGCCGAAGGCTCGCTCGCTTGTTCCGAGACGAATTTGCGCTTCGCGTCAGGTTGCGAAACTACGACAAACGTTCAGTCTCGAATTGTTATGTATTTAGGATTTCAGTAAGGATCATACCAGGTGGAGCGTTTTCGCGTTTCTGGCCCGGCCTGGACCCATGAGGAGCTGGAATCGACGATAGACTGCGAGCATTGTTTCTGGAGTCGTTGACTTCCATCAGGGCAGTCTTTGAGGCCGCAACGGTCGGTGGGCGTAGGCGAGTGGGCTTCGGATCTTTGGACGCCTGCAGCTGGCAAGAGCACAGCTATTGTCAGCGCGCACACCGAAAGACAGACTCATCGGGAGAGAATTCCTCACCTGATTGTCTGAGGTTTCCATGGCGAAGTTGTGTAGAAGCCAGGAAGACCTCGCTCGCGTGATCCGATACGAAAAAGGAAGAAGAAAGAAGGGAAACGGCCTCGAGCGGCGCTCGATCGCGTCGCAAGTCAACAAATACGCTGGGCGGATGCGGTCGTGTCGCTTGGCGAATGGAGCTGGATCTAGATCTAGGATGGACATCAATGCCGGTAGATCGAGCGAGGAGCAGATAAGAGATGGCGTTGAGGAGCTGGACGGTGCCACGGCGCATGCACCCTTGCGGCAGAGCAGTTATCGTGCAGGATTGGCTCACCAACGCGGCTGCTTTCCTCGACGAGTGGAGAAGACGGGCGGATTGACTTTCATCGTCAGCCATTGTTTATCCAGGTCGTCGTGGGCAACGCGAGTAAAGCTGACTGCGCCACAGCGTCAGCCACAGCAGGGTAGCCACAGCAGCACAGCCACGCATTCGACCGTGCATTGCCATCAGTGGCCCATCACCACTGTCGCATCTCTTGTTTTTCTTTCGGTCACACAAAAACGCTCCAAGCCACTTCTAATTTACGGCGGCAATAAAACCATTTGGAGCAGGCATACAATGAACTGTGGCCAGCCTCGCTCACGTGCTTGTCGCACCCAAGATGTCGCTGCAATCGACTCGAGAACCCTCTGGATCTACAGGGGCTGAACTGGTCAAGCACAATCTCGTGGCCTCTTAGTGAGCTCTGGTCCATCTTCAGCCGGCCACAGTAACGGCACCGTCACTGAAAAGGGAAATGTGGCTGCTTTTACGGATGTGCGGGAGCCTTGGCGACTCGGTGCCTCGGCCGGCCTGCGTACAGCTATCTTCATACTTCTTACTCTCAGCCCTAGAATAGCATTCCCAGACAGCTACCGAGGCGACAGGACATATGGCGTGAGTGCCGAGGAATCCTTCAGCGAGGTGTCAGATGAGGTGAGTGCCGAGAAGGGAAAGCCCGACAGAGAACTATTCTCCGATGTCAGTCTGTACAGCATTCTCGGCATTTACAACAACAGCCTTTGGACCCTTAAGGGATTTGAGCCAATCATTCATTGACTCTTCTCCAACAACATTGTTCTTATCGAAGCAAATGAACGAGGTAAACAAGCATCAAGAAGCCAGAGGACTGACGCTACCTTCAAAGGCACAAGTCAGGGGCGTGTTCCGAATGAATTGTGCCCTTTCCCCAACCGGCCGTCTCTGCTCGACAAGCCGCATTCCGGTTCAAAGTCCATCGAGCCTCTGCTGACAGCTGTTCTCATCTATGCTTTACCGTCTGTCAAGCTTCATCACCCTTCGTTCAAGTAGCAATTTATCTATACCCTGACGGTCAAGCCATATCTTTTCGTCACCAGCGACCAACGCATCCGTAGCTCGTTTGACCATTGAGCCGATGCATGAGCTCAACGGTCTGGACCTTCTTACTTTTCTGACCAAAGGATCTTTTCAGCTCGTCACCCAGTGAGACCTTTCCATTCGAGACCCGCTACCCCATGCTCACCCCTTTTTGAACGAGAGTCCTTGTTCGTCGAGACGCAGCCAATCACAGCCGAGCGTCAAATGTGACGTCTCATAAGGCGGAAAAAAGCCTCTCAGCCCTATACCGTCCTTGGCGATTGATATTGGACAAAAACGACTCATAATTTCCGAATCACACTCTATTTGCTTGCGCCACGACTTTTGAGTCAACCCCATGCCTATTCCGAATGCATCTCCCCAGTGCGGTTTCCAATGAAGGACGGAACGCTTCATCCATGTACAGGAGGGGAGTGTGCGAAAGAGGGAGCTGAAGGGTCAAGAGGTATTTGGAAGCAGTCCATTCAGCTACGAGTCGAGAACGCCGTCTGAGCCGAGGCTTGAACCCAAGTTTCAGCTGTGGCATACGGCATATGCACGAGACGTCGCCACCAATATAGCAAGATGAACGGTTCTTGAGATTGCCCATCGGAGTACGCGACCGCGTTGGTGTTCATCACGGAGTGGTCTGGTCTCGGTGACGATGAGTGCAGTCGACCGCAACGCCACAGACGAGTTAGTATATGGGTATGCCATGCTTGCCGAGGTGTGCAATGCGCAAAGGAGACAAGCGGTCTGGGTATATAAGTCCTTGCCTCTACCCTCGTAAATTCCAACCAAGATGGCTTTTGTTTTGCGCAATCACATCCTTCACCAATATTTCGCACCTCTTTACTTCTTCTGTATCTTCAACTCAAGTCAAGCCGGAACAGGTATCACGATGTTACAAGGTAAAGTTGTTTCTTTCACGCGCTAAAGTGGCTCCCTACTGACACAGAGTAGCTCAGAGTCTCGTGAGTGAGGTATGCAAGCAGCCTCTGGTAGAGGTCACGGAGTTGAAAGCAGAATCACCCGTTTCCCAGGGAAGCACTGGGACTCATGAGCTTTCTGCTCCAACTTCACCTCTGCTCTTGGATGACTCGCCTAAATCTCAGGATGTCGGCGTCGTCGAAGTTGATCTTTCAAATCAATCCGTAATGGGCGAGCGCTCGCCGGATGTCGTACTGCGAAGTCGACGAGCCGTGTCTTCGGGACAGGCCAGCTCTGATGGACACGACTTTGACGCAAGCATTTCTCAAAGCGACGATGGGAAAGGCAGAATTGAATCATTGACGATTTCAAAGCGTGTTGATGGTTTTTCCTCAAGAGCAATGGCAAGGCGCACTTGGTCTTCAGAGACGACTGGGACAAGTATCGTCGTCAGCCGCTTGACCTCCAGCGAACTCAAGGGTCTGCCGCTTGAGGAGCGGCTGATCAAGTCACGTTCTAGTCTCAAAGAGATTGAGCGCATTTGTTCCTTGTCTTCGGGTCGAGACCGCGTCACTCTTCAACACGTCTTTGACATTATTGACAAGATTCGAATGCAACAAGTGCCTCGCCAATGGAGTCCAGTCGATAAACGGCTTAAGCAAGCTCAATGCTCAGCTGAACGGATCGCAGACTTCATCAGCCTCATTAAGAGGCACAGCTCTGACACTGATTCTATGGCGTCCATGTTCTACCTCTGCTGCGCGTTGACGGTTCAGAGAAAAGTGCTGGATTCGGCAAGCCTCGATAGTTTGTTGTCCATTCTCAACCGGGCCAGCATCATTGCACAACATGTCAAAACCGCTGTGTCTGCGACTCAGACGTTGTCTTCGGAGCTCTTTCATGCTGCACTATCCAAAGTTGTTCATTCTTTACGCTGCATTTGTGCTACCTTTGTTGAAGTAGTCGATGAACTGAGGATTGGCAAGTCATTCCTGCCATGCCAGATCTTTGCTGCAGAACTAATAATTTTCCTAGATGATCGCAAGAGCAGCAAAACTTCGGTTCTACAGCTCGACAAACATTTTGAAGCTGACATTACATCGCTCACATGGGCTGCACATGCAGCATGCGAGGAGCTGTGGCTCGTTTCCTTGAGAGAGAGCGCGGATACAACGCTCCAATCATGTCACGGGCGCGTGTTGGGCTGGCTGAATGGTCATCAACAGCATTACCGCGGGCCTTGGCGTGGCCGTGGAATCGAACATCAAAATATCTTTGTCTTCGATTGTGTCGAGTCCATTGTGACCAAGTTCTTGAAGGCTCCGTCGACATTCCTGTTGGTCACCGGCGAAATAGGCTACGGGGAAGAGAATATGGCTCTTAATCTCATCGAACGACTGCAGCTAGCTGTTCCCATTGGAAGCAAACTGCTGCATGCTTCACTCGGTATGACTCTTCTACATCGGCCGCCTGAAGTGAGTAATGCTTACTTGTGCTATTAGTCGAGACCTTGCACGAGACAAATCGCAACCCTACCGTTTCGTTCCTGAAGTCTCTCATTTATCAGCTGCTGGACCAATCAGTTGGTAACACAGGTCTTCTGGCAGCTATCAGTCTGGTTATGAGTCAAAGTGAGCATGAATCCGCAGTCCGTACTGAGGAATTACTCTGGGAGCTCTTAACGAAGCAATGTCCTATGGTTCATGGGCACATCACCATTGTCGTGGATGGCATGTCCACCGGTGGAAACGATAATCCAGCCAGCGGAACCCATGTGCTTACGAAGCTTCAACAACTGATCTCTCGGTGTGGAAACATCCGCTGCCTTGCTTTGGCTGACCCGAATGCGAGCAGTCTTGTGCAAGGCGCGCAAATCTATGTACTTTCTCGGGGAGACATTCGAAGGAACGCGCGCCTCTTGCTCCAGATGTCCATCAAAGCTTCGGCGAGTCTCTCTGTGCTTTCCGCACACTTACGTCAGCAACTGCTCCAACATGCCGCCGAAAGATCTTGGACTTCGCTATTGGAGGCCAAACTGGTCCTTCGTCTGTTGGAGTCCGAGTACGACCATGGCCGCATGGCTGATATTATATTAAAAACACCGAAATCGCTCCACGGTATGCTTGACCACATGATCCTCAAAATCGACTTCAAAAACCCTGAGGTGCACACTTTGCTGTCATGGCTCTTGGTTGGAAAGCGCTCAATCGAAGTCTCTGAGCTTGAGCGTCATGGCTCGGTGACCACCAGCAATTGGCTCGGGAGAATCCGATCATGTCGCCCAGTAAGCTCGAACTCTTCCTTGGCCAGCATCATCACTGTACACGCTGGACATGTGCAATTTGTCGATTCAACGGTCAAGGCAAGGATGTACTTCATGGCACTGAATGGGAAGATACCTCTGTCGCTTCACATGGCCCACCGTCAAGTCTCTCTGGACTGTCTCAAGCATGCCCGTCAACACGTACTGCAGCACAAGATTGACCTGGTAATCAAGGATCCTTCGAACAGCAAATGGGGCTCGGCTTCCTCGTATAGCGACTTCGACAATCTCCTGGCATACTCCGTAGGCAACTGGTACTATCACTATGAGCGGTCTCTGACCTCGGCCGAGAAATCATCTCGTCACGTCCCAGCGGACGTCAGTGCCGAGCTCCCTGACTCGGTTCTAATGGCTTTGGCCGAGTGGTATTACCTCAGAGCTGAGCATATCGGTCGTTCTGACTTCATTCAAGCTCTGTCAAAGATTCTTGCCTTGCGGAGATCAGTTTTCGGCTCACAGGCGCCATCTGTGATCCAGACCACGATCAATATGGCCCACTTCGAGCAGGTCACCTCATCCTCGGGGACCAGGGTTGTCGACACAGAAAGGCTCGTTGCCGCTTTCGACGCCATTATCGCAAGATATGGAGATCCGAGCCCTCAAGCTACTGTTGGCGCAAAGTATCTGTTTTCGATCCTCAAATCTCAAAAGTCGTTCTCCTTCAAGAGCTTCACTGTCCACAAATATCTGTGGACCGTGTACAAGCAGGAGCTCGGGGACAGCCATGAGGACACGCTTTTCGTGGCCCAGAGATTGGCAGAGCTGTACAGCGCGGAGATGAAATTCGCAGAAGCGGCTGACACATTTCGTGCCATGTACGAGGCTTGCTGTCGGACAAAGGGCTTGTTTGCCAGCAAGTCGATCAGCATTTTCCATCTGCTTATAGATGCTCTCGAGCATAGCGACAACATGAGTGAAGCCCACCAGCTCTGCGAAGACGTTCTCGACGCCGCACCAAGGCTTGAGACGTGGAACGACGGCGTTCTCTCTGCAGTATGCCGCATTGTCCGACACTTCCACGATCGAGGAATGACCGGGGGTTCCAAGGGCAAGCTCCAGCAGCTGTGGACGCTCCTGCAAGGACGGTTCAAGCTTGCGCATGACCATTCCCAGTTGCTCGTCGCATTCATGCAAGTCACTTTACAATTAGCCAGGAAGTTGAAGGATCTGTCGATCCAAAGCGAGGCGGCGTCTACCTTAACATCATTCTGGGCGGCTACACACAAATACGTGACGAAAGACCGCCACTATGACTTCACCACACTGGTTCAACTCCGGGAGATGGCTCAGCTCCTGCTCGCACTTGATCACCACGAGAAGGCGCTCAGCATTCTTCGAGTCGTATGCGAAATTCACCGATCCGCCGCACACGATCACCCCCATGAAACTGTCCAGGCGTACTCCGCCCTGATCACCTGTTACAAGCTGACAAACAATTCCATTGAGGATTTTGCTTGGGCCGACATTCTTGAAAGTGTTCTTGCGACAGCATCAAGCCAAGGGCACATGAGGGCAGAAACAGTGTACTTGTGTCGCGATCTTGCCTTTCTGTATCGCTCCAAGTCCCAATGGAAGGTTGCCATCAGCATCTGTCACAGGAGTCTCGACGTTCTCTGGCCGCAACTATCGATTCGCAAGGAAGCAGAGACGTTGTATCTTCCTGCGAGCTTCAGCCGTGAATGCATTCAGATGGCGGTCACCGTGGCTCAAATGCACATCAAGATCAACAAGAAGAAACAGGCAGACAGCCTTTTGAAGGCGATTATCGGAAGTTGCAGACACTCTATTCTCAAATGGACAACATCTTGGACAGCATCTAGTATTGACATAGCAAGCGTGCTGTCTCTTGCGCTCGAGGAGATTGGACTGGCGGCCGAAGCGCTGGAGTTCTGGAACTCCATCTTCAGTCATGCAAGACACCACCTGGGAGATTCTCACTCTTTTCCTCTGCATGTGGCGGCTGCGATTGTTCGTCTCAGTCTTCAGCTTGACTTGTCCATCGAAGACGAGGCGGTCTGGAAGGTTCTCGAGATAGAGCCAGACGATGGCGACTGGAGATCAATTTCTTTGCGCATCGAAGGCCTTTTGGCCCTCTGCAGAAGCCATGGAACAAAGCCAAAGAAAAGCAAATCCCTACTGGTAAAGTGGTATGAGCGTCTGTGGACGTACTACTCTGATTGGCGCCACGATCTTGCCATGGACGCTCGTCAGGGCTTTGAAATCTTCCAAGAATATTGTGCCGTGTTGGTCTCCATGAAGGAGATATCAACAGCTATCGAATCGGCCCGGAAATTGAGAGCCATCTCTCTCTCCGATCTTAGCAGGCACGATGTCTGGTACCTCAGGGCATCACTGGAGCTGGCGAAGTTACTCGAGCTGGACGACAAAACTGTGCGCGACGCTGTGGACATTCACGATGAGCTCAACGAAATTGGTCTGCTCTTGAGCACGACCGACGAAGCTATTCTAACCATTCTGCGAATTTCCCAAGAACGACTCAGTATACTGGTGGCCAGCAAGACATTCCTACATCACAGAGCTGAGGGTATGCTGATTCGAGCTTGGAGGCAATCTGTGAGAAGAAACAGCTATAGTCACCAGCAATCCATCTCGAGCCTACAAAAGGTATTTGCTTTCTGGGCCTCGATTGGGAAAGTGGAATTCCGCCAACGTGCCATATACACGCTCAAGGAGGCCATACTTGGCGCAATAAGCAGCGAGACAAACGCCAGCATATTGTTCCAGCTAGCGGAGAGCTTCTGCAGCCTGTCAGAGATGATGGATATCGCGTATAAAGATCTTGGCTTTATCAGCTCCGTCCGCGCCAGTATCTTTGAGTATAGCGAGAAGATGAAGGTCTTCTTCAACTCAGAATATCCTGGAGAGAAAGAGAAGACTGTTGAGGTGTCTGGCTCGTACGACCGCAGATGCCTGATTCTGATATATGCTTTGGAGAGCATGTTTCAAGGGAAGAGGGGCAATGGCCTCTTTGAGGACACGTTGACTAGAGTCTTTACCGAAGCAGCCCTCTACGAAGCTTGGTTACGTGTCTCGCGGGACGTATCAAACCTGGCCGACTTGATGACAGCTGGAACACGTTTGATCAAACATCTGGAGAAGCACAAGCTGCAATCAGAGTCTACTGAGATCAAGGGCCGACTATGGACGCTTTTCTGTCAGACCATCGGCCAGAGCGACGAGAAGAAGACGGGCGCCACTTACCGATTCTTTGAAGATGTCCTCACGGTCACTCACCAGAGGTCGGTCTCGCTTTCGCTCTTTGAGACAGCATTGGTCCGAATACAGAGGCTTGCGGATGCTGGCAGCTACCATGCCTGCCTTTGTCTGTCCGAATGGATCTACAGCTACGTGATGACCAGCCTGGACCTGGAAGAGAACTCGGCGGCTGCCTCACTGCTGCTCAAGCTGGCGACACTGCTGTACTCCTGCTCGGAGGCGGGGCAGTCTTCCGAGTTGCGTATCAACATCGAAGTTTTGGCCACGAGAGTCAGCACACTGGCAATGCGCTACACGACAGAAATCGACATCAGCGTCACGAACATCAGCCATCTCACGTTCATTCTCGGCATTGCGGGCAAGCAAAAGAATTACAAAACTCTCAGGGTAAGCTGATCCAACTCCCTGACGATCACCCTGGCAACCTGTCAAGTATGATTACGAAGTTGTTTCTAACAAATCTTTCAGAAAATTCTCGAGCTGCTTTGGAACTCGAGAAACACTTACGATGTCAATCTCACTCCAACGACAACCGTGTCCATCGGTCAACGCCTCGCAGAAGTGTACTTTGCTTGCGGAGAATACGCGCCTGCGTTTGCGCTCCTCGAGGACATCACGTACAATCTCAAGGATGTCTTTGGCGTCAACCACCCCACGACACTGCAATGTCAGCATCTTCATGCCTCCATGCACGAGAGCCTGGGCCAGCGCAACCTCGCCATCGGCGTCCGATTCAGTATGCTGAAAGATGCGCTCTGCGGGGTCCGCGAAGCTGCGACTCTCCATGAAAGCAATGTGTCGCTCGAGGAGAGCACACGCTTTTACGTCACCCAACTACAGTCTCTGCGACACGAGTATGCCACTACGAAGGAGTACACATGGCATCTTGAGAAGAACAAGACTGCTTTGGAAGAGATGATTGGAAAGGTGAAGACGTTGAGCGACGGGAAGGCGTCAGGACCCGACGCTGAGAGTGTCTTGGACGTCAGTAAGTGGAATGACTTGAAGCAGGTGGAGGCAGGCGACGGGGTGTTTGAGGCGTGGCGAGCCCCCGACGACTGGACCGTTGATATTGAAGTGGATAATGGGTACGACACCAACGCCCGGATAGCCGAAGACGAGTAGTTTGTCTGGAATGTCCTTCTCTCTTTCATAGATAATTTTGATGTATGTTTATCCGACGGAAGTCGTCAACGGTCGTTTAGAGCAGAACATGAGCAACCCTTCTCTCGTGACTATGAGATCTTTCGTGCTCTCGTCAGGCGGCAAGGAAGGGCATTCTTCAACGACCCAGGTCCGGACCAACACGAGCGAAAAGGGAGAATGAATACCAAGATGTTCATGAGGAGGCACAGCCTGGAGCAAATCCACGACCACGGCAAAAAATACCCCGTCTCTTGGTCCTCAAAGGCGGCATGGCCATCGAGTCACGTGCAGGTACCCATTTTCACATGTTGAAGCCCCCCAGGTCAGAAAAAGAACACAGGGAAGGAGCACCGGGCATGACGTCTCCCGCGAAGCTACCACCACCTTCTCTTCCATAAAGTACCCACCCACACACACGCGCGCCGGCAATCCTACCACGATTCTTTGGGCTCGTTCGCTACGCAAAGCTTGTTGGTCGGAACTTGTCAGTGCGGAGGAGATTCCAGCCTCGTTGATTTGATTCCCGCCCTCGCCGGACAAATTGCTCCACCTCGGCCTCGGAGGGGAGTTTTTTTGGGTGCTGTAGTCGGTCAAATCCATTCATTTGGTCGCCGGTATTCTCCCCGACTTCTCATTTCTACTCGTCGAAGCTCAATCCGCCCCAGAGAAAGAGGTTTTCCCAACTCCTCGACACGGCGCGAAGAGAGTCTCTCTTCACGCCAGGAAGCGACCGACCACTCGAACCGCGGTTGCTACCACCCTGCTACGTTGCGCCCGGCTGTGCTACCTTGGCTACGAGCTGCCCAGCTTGTCGGGTCTCGCTCGACATGGAGAAGTACAGCCAGTTTCGTGATCGGGGTAGGTATTTCACCTCTGCAGGACGCCTTCTCTGTTCTTCTCGTCGCATAAGCCTTGCTGATCACGATGCGTGACAACCCAGCCACGGGAATCGCGCCGTTCCTCCCGGTCGCTACACCACTCTCTGCCGTCTCGATCGTGACGCATACGGTGCTATTCATCTTCCGACTGCCGTTCTTCATCATATATACTGTCAGCTACTTCGGTCTTTTCCACTACTTGCCGCTTCCTGTCATTGCTCGCAAAATGGCACTTTGGGGCTTAATGGCGATTCCGGGCATCTGGTGGGTGGACTTGCGACTCGACGGAGTGAAGCGAGGAACACTGTCCGACCAGCCGCTTGAGCGATTTCCTCACCCGGGCTCGATTCTCGTCGCCAACTTCACCAGCCCGATCGACGCTGTTTACCTCGCCGCCATCTTCGATCCCGTCTTTACCGTTTCGTATCCTGGAGAGAAACGGGTCGAGCGCGTCAGTCTGTTGGGCGCCGTCGTGAGGGCGCTCAGTCCGGTCAAGACGGGGCCGCCTGAGAGCGCGAGACTTGTGCGCATCAAAGACCTGATACAGCAGTATCCCGACCGAGTCATTGCCGTCTTCCCCGAGTGCGGGACGAGCAATGGAAAAGCTATCCTCCCCTTCAGCCCCTCCATCGCGGATGCGCCCTCGGATGCGCCCATCTTCCCTGTGAGCATCCGCTACGCGCCTTCGGATGTGACCACACCCGTGCCAGGCCGCTGGCTCGTCTTCCTCTGGAACCTGCTCTCACGGCCGACCATCTGCATTCGCGTGCGTGTCGCCGAAAGCCAGACAAACTCCGCGGCAGCATCTGATGTTTCTGCCGTGCCCTCGAATGGCAACAACGGGACGGTGAGTCGCAAAAGCTCTGCGGGGGGATCAGCGTCGGGAGAACAAAAGGTGTTGGATCGTGTCGGTGAGGCCCTTGCCCGCTTGAGCAGAGTCAAGCGCGTGGGCTTGACCATGCAAGACAAGGCTGAATTCGTCAACGCATACATTGGCCAGAAGTTATGATATGCCGAGGGACGTTCATGAAATGGTGGCATCCGAAATCCGTCACGATTGAGATACCATTATCTGTTTTTGTAGCTATGTGGGTAAATAGGCGTTGCATTGCTAGGAGCGGCGGGCGTCTTGATATTCCCATTTTCGTTGCTTTCTACCAAAAGCTGTATTTAGACGCTCTTCAAGGCAATTTCAAGTCAGGTGGCGACGCGGTCAAGGCAAAATAAGTTTCCTTCTTTTCCCCTCCCACGTCATCTGTCATGTCTCCAAACAGACGCCACGTTGACCACATGTGTATGTTTCAATCAACAACGCGAAAAGGAAATTACTTTTGCTTCAGCGTATCTCTTGTGCTTGGCCCATAACAAAGGACTGGATCACACCAGAACCATATGTGACCGCGCGAGCGAAGCCTCTAAATGCTGCCAATTGATGGCGTACAATGGCTTATGCATCCGTTTCCATACACGACATGCACGAATGAACCACACGCATCCGAAAACGCCTCCAAAAAGCTCTCCCCCCCCGGCGGACAAAACACGACTGACGGCATCCCCTTTCTTGGGATCCCAGGCCATGGACGCACACAAAATCGCCACTCTTCTTGTGTTTATTTATTGGATCGGTCCATCCGTCACGCACCCCGAGCTCGCATCGCTCACCAACGCCGCGTACTTCTTCAGCGTGCCCTTGCTGTACCTAGGCGGGGGGGCCTTCCACTCCCTCTTCCGCCTTTCCATCTCCTCAGCAGATATATTGAGGTCGATGACATGCTTCTCTGCATCGATGACGATCTCGTCGCCGTCCTTGACAAGAGCAATGGGGCCGCCCACGATAGCTTCAGGGCATATATGACCGATGATGAAGCCGTGCGACCCGCCCGAGTATCGACCGTCAGTGAGAAGGGCTACGTCCTTGCCGAGCCCCGCGCCCATGATGGCCGACGACGGCTTCAGCATCTCCGGCATGCCCGGTCCGCCTTTCGGCCCGTCATAGCGGATGATGACAACGCTCTTCTCGCCCTTTTTGATGTCGCCCCTCTCCAGGCTGGCGATCATGTCGGGCTCCGAGTCGTACACCTTGGCGCGGCCGGTGAAGCGGAGGCCTTCCTTGCCGGTGATTTTGCCGACGCAGCCGCCGGGGGCGAGCGACCCGCGCATGATCTGGATGTGGCCGGTGGGTTTGATGGGGTTGCTGAGCGGACGGATAATGGCCTGGTCGGACGGGAAGTCGGGCACGGCGTCGACGTTTTGCTTCATGGTTTGGCCGGTCACGGTGATGCCGGACCCGTCCAGCAGGCCCTCCTTGAGCAAGAACTTGAGCAGGCTGGGCGTGCCGCCGATTTTGTGCACGTCCTCCATGACGTATTTGCCCGAGGGGCGCAGGTCGGCCAGCAGGGGCACACGGTCCGACACGCTCTGGAAGTCGTCGATGGTGAGCTTGATGCCGACCGAGTCGGCAATGGCGATGAGGTGCAGGACGGCATTGGTGCTGCCGCCGAGGACCGATACGACCGTCATGGCGTTCTCGAAGGCCTGGCGCGTCATGATTTCGCGTGGCCGTATATCCTCCTTGAGCAGGTTCTTGACGGCCTCGCCGACTCGGTCGCACTCTGCCTTCTTGGCCGGGTCTTCGGCCGGGTTGCTACTGCTGCCGGGCAGGGTGAGGCCCATGGTCTCGAGCGCCGTCGCCATCGTGTTGGCCGTGTACATGCCGCCGCAGGCACCACTGCCGGGACAGGCGTTGCGAATGATGTCGAAGCGCTGCTCCTCGGTGATGTCCCCCGCAATGTACTGCCCGTAGGCCTGAAAGGCCGACACGATGTCGAGCTGGTCCCCGGTCTTGCCGCAGCCGGGCTTGATGGTGCCGCCGTACACCATGATGCTGGGCCGGTTGACGCGGCCAAAGGCAATGGCCACGCCGGGCATGTTCTTGTCGCAGCCCGGCAGGCTGATGTTGGCGTCGTACCACTGGCCGTTCATGACCGTCTCGATGCTGTCGGCGATGATCTCCCGGCTCTGCAGCGAGTAGCGCATGCCCGTCGTGCCCATGGAGATGCCGTCGCTGACGCCGATGGTGTTGAAGCGGTAGGGGATCAGGCCGGCGCGCGCCACCGACTCGCGCACCACCTTGGACAGGTCCATCAGGTGCATGTTGCACGGATTGCCCTCGTACCACACCGACGAGATGCCCACCTGCGCCTTGTTCATGTCTTGCTCCGACAGGCCCGTCGCGTACAGCATGGCCTGGGAGGCGCCCTGCGACTTGGGCTGCGTGATGGCCGCCGATGTCTTGTTGAGCTGTGTGTCGTTTGCCCCGAGGGAGGCCCGCGTCGTGGACAGAGCACGCCTGCAATGGAACGAGCGCCGTCAGTACTTGTGATCTTATTGCTCAGGGGGGGGTAACTTTCGTACGTCACTGACTTGCTACATCGTGGTGAATTGAGGGCACATCGGGCGAGCCCAGCAAGGTAGCGCTGCCGTTGCCGCACAGCTGCCGCCATTGTGGTGGTGGTGCACAAGACGACTGAGTCTGGCACAAGCGGAAGACGAAGCTTTTCCTTTCCCCAGAGGATGGCGAACGAGTTGGGTTCAATGCGAGAGGCAGCCTCAATCAATCAGGGGGGGCGACAATGGGTGCGCCTCTGCCGATTGACTCCGATGAGATGCGGTGGGCCAGCAACTTGTGACTGCAAAGTGCGATTTCGGCGTGAAAAGTTGTGAGGCCATTTTTTCTTCAATACGTTTACTTTTTTTTTCTGTCCCTGTGCCTGTCCCTGTGACTTCCGTGTCCCTGTGACTTTGTGGTGAGCGGGGCTGGCCGGCCTTGAGTGTAATGTAATTGCCCGCTGGTAATTGGTCGCGCGATGACCAGACTACTTACTTTACTTATCAGACAGTTCCTCGCTGCTTCAGGACCTCACTCAAAGTAAGTGCTTACTTAGGAACTTGAGTAAATACCTGGGGTGTAAGTACTTAAAGTACACGGCGCAGGATAGCAGCACCCTTCTACTGTGCAATTGTCTCTCATCATTTCTTGATTTTCCAAGTTGTTCTTTTTTAATAGAGGATCAGCGCCCCGCGTATGCATTAAACTCAACAAAATCTCGTCCGCTCATTTCGGCTTCTCCACGTCAAGAAAAGTGTCAGCAGAAGCAGGTGTCTGGAGCTATATCTTGTTTCAGCTGTGGGACAGAGTTATCGGCTAGTAATGTACACGCGCAAAAAATTAGGAGAAAGCATGGATGTTTTCCCCCGGACCTTAGCTCAGCTGTCGGACTTCTTTTCTGGCTCGTCGTTGGTCTCCTTGGTCTCCGGCCTCTTGGTCAAAATCTCATCAATAACCCCCAAATCCAGGGCTTCGTCCACACTCAAATACTTATCCCTCTCCATCATATCATTCACTTCTTCCAGCGAATACTTTCCCGAGCCCTTGGCCTTGTTGAGGTGGTACTGCATAATCTTGTTGGATTGATCGCGGATTCGTTGTATCTGATTAGCGTAGATGAGGATATCAGACGCCTGACCTCGAGTTCCTCCCAGCGGTTGATGTATCATGATGGAACTATGTGGTAACGCGTAACGCTTTCCTGCCTGACCGCCCGCGAGCAGGATGGCAGCCATGGACGCTGCACCGCCAACGCAGACCGTCGACACGGGAGACTTGATGTAGGTCATTGTATCGTAGATGGCCATTCCTGCGAATGGTAAGCCTGCATTCGTCGTTGGTCAAGGCAGCGCGCATCGATATACCTGACGTCACTGAGCCTCCGGGTGAGTTGATGTACATGGTGATTGGTTTATCGGGCGTGTCCGACTCGAGCCAGAGCAGCTGCGCGACGATCGAGGCCGACATGTAGTCATTGATGTCGCCATTCAAGCACACAATTCGTTCCTAGCATCGTTGAGCTTGGTGACTGGCCTGGTGGGCAGCACCGCATGCGACACACCTGCAGAAGCTTTGAGAAAATATCCCCTACGTTGCGTCAGTACTCGGAGAAGTCTTCTTTTCGCAGCATGTCGAGGAGCACCGACACGTTTTCCTTCCTGCAGCCTGGTGGTGTAAGCGCGGTCGGGGTCCAAGGATCGCTCGCGCCTCTTGAGGTCGACTTACCGAAGTCTCTTCTATATACGGCATGGGGACATAGTCCATTGTAGGGCCAGTCCCTTGCCAACGCGTTGAGGCTCCAAAATGCCGCACATAGCAATGCGACGATCTCGTGATGCCGGCGGAGAAGGCGCCTAGCCGCATCTTCGCCATGATGTTTGAAATTGGGAGAAAGCTGAAGCCCAGCAAGATGATGGCGGGGCGGAGCTCTGACCTGACCTGACCTGGAAGGCCGACAGCTGGAGCTCCAGCCCTGGGTCTTGGCGACGCGAAACACCAAGGCAAGCCGCAGCCAGGCTGGGCGCCTCCGAGCAGCTTTCTGCCCCACAAACGTCTCTTCTACCATTGCGTGCGGCCTGCGCAAGCGAGCCCTGGATCATTGCATCTCATTTTCAGAATCACTTCCACCATGCGTGAGCTCTCCATTGTCCCTCAGTCATGACGACAAAGCTGTTCTCGAGGTCTGCGCCTACACCCGGGAATGTCTGCTTCCGCACGCAATCTTTGAGATGGGCGTCCTACGACAAGACGGCGCTCACAAGAGCCGCCATCGAAGACAAGGTCAAAGCTGGACTAAAAATGGGCCGCCACCGAGACAGTCCGCGCTTCAATGCAGCTCGGAAGACGGTTTCAACGGCCATGGGAGAATTGCCCATATCCCCCGTCTTCAATCCCGACTGGATCAAGGCGCGACGACGGCTGCGCAAAGACAACCCGAGCGAGCCAACGGGTCGATTCAGGAAAAAGTTGGCCAGCAATCCCTTTGGTACAACTTGATCGTCTGCTCTGGCTTCAGGTTTCATTCCGCTGACCTTTCTTCAAAGCTCAAGCGCTCGCCACTCCCATTCGTCGTTGCGCCAACACGTTCACGTTCTTGCCTCGATACTTTCTACAGGACTTCGAGCTCGTCAAGCACCCGTCAGACGAGTCGGTCTGGTGGGCTCCGGGACTCTCAGCGTTTGAACACCTCGAAAGACGCCGTGCCGATCCTGTTACTGCTGCGACAGTCGAAGATCTCGACAAGACCATTGTGCATGCTCAGTCGACAGAGCCCGATGGAGGAGCCAACGCGCCTTCTACGAGGGCAGGACATATCGTATCAAGGCGAAAGAGCCCGGTGACGGTATATATTTTGTCTCAAGAAGACATCGTGAACAGGATTGGTGGCTCAAACAAACGGCATCTCGCCCTGATGCTTGCGACCCGAGGTGGCATGGCCGTAAGCCCCGAATATCGCAAAGCCGAGTGGCGGCAGGATATGGCTGCCATCCTTCTGCAAATAATGCGCAGCCACGCCACCGAGACACTCATCATGTCACTTCAATTCGGTGCCGGGACGAATCAGCCGTCGATCCAGACTTGCGAGACCTGGGACCTCGTAAAAGAGGTCAAGGGGCGTGGCTGCGTACTTTGGGTGTCTGCTCAGGATGGAGCGTCACCGCCATATGCAACCCTGGACGCTCCCGAGGCGCCGTATGGCAAGAAAATACCGGTGCACGATCTACACAAACTGCTCGGGGCGGATCAAGTACAGAGGCTGAAGGACGCATCGCCTGTCTTCCGCGACAATGAGATTTCAGTATTGCAACATCACAGGCGGAGGCCAACAATGAAGCTTCACCTGTTGCTTTGGAAACTGCAAGGCTACCTCGCCGAGCGGTCGCAATCTGGACAAATGAAGTGGCAAGGTTGACCAGGATGGCATAAGCGTTTGCTGAGGCTCTTCTGGGGTCAGGCCATGCCTGGGGGCAGAAGAAATTTGAGCGATATTTCTGCGATGCATGTAAATTGCGAGGCTTTGTTCTGTCATGCCGGCGATGATGATTGATGAGTGCATACTCCGTACACATAAGACGACCAAAGGAGGGTTGGCTTGGTCAGCGCAGCTCAATTCAACCCGAACCCTTTATAAGCTTCCTTGTAAAGAAAGAAAAAAAAAGGTCAAAAATTCCATCTCAACCGACAGGGCTGCAATACAAATAATCAATCAGGCTGCACAATTGCCATCCTGGCGGGGGAGAAAGAATGTCTTTTTACAACTCTAGATTGGAGAACTTCTCCTGCACTTTACAAGCGGACCTCACCAGAGTTCCATCTGCTGTGGAGAAATGGGCGCGGAGGGAGTTCAATCGCTACCCTGTAGGGCAGGACTTTCCTGCTGATGCGTCCGATCGCGAACGTTTTCTGCCTCGAGCTTTCCATCAAGGTCGGAGCGATCTTGAATGCCGTTTGGCAAAATACAAATTTTTGAAGAGGCGGAGTGAATACTGCTAGGCCGAGAAAGATGTCATCATTTTCATGACTCTTATGTGGGCACAGAAACGACGATGCTACACAGTTAAATTGCTTTTGTCCACGGGCCACCTAGCCAACTCGTCGGTTTGGTTTGGTTCAAAGGCGCTTTTTTGCTCATCCAGTCCGTACACAGAATCTCCGCGCTTCAAGCCGCAAGCCTCGACTGCCTGCCAGTCAGCCATGTTGCCGAAACATGTCGAGCTCATCCAGTCCGAGGACCAGCAACATCCGGACATGGCCAGCGAGTCGGTCACGCCCATCTTCCTCATCCACGACGGTGGCGGCACCACGTATGCGTACCACTGCCTCGCGGCCATGAAGCGCCTCACATACGGGATTGGCAACCCGCACTTCTTCAGCGGTGAGCGTTTCCAAGGCGGCTTGGCGGAGATGGGCAGCCTCTACACCTCCTGGGTCCGCCAATGCGTCACTTCGCCCAGCTTCCCCAAGCACAGGGGCCAAGACGGCCGGATCAACATCTTTCTGGGCGGCTGGAGCCTGGGCGGCCTGCTGAGCCTGGAGATGGCCAAGCTGCTCGCAGACGACGACAATGTGCGTGTGGCGGGGATTCTCATGATCGACAGCATCTACCCGGCGGCCCTCAAGAGGGTCGTTGACGGCAAGGAGACCAACAGGGTTCCATCGGAGGACGGGCTTGGCAAAAACCAGGTGCTCTCGCAGCGGTGCATGAAGGAGGCGATACGCATGGTCGATGAATGGCAGTCTCGGATGCCCAGGTGGGAGGGACCGCTGGCGGGCAAACGACCCAGAGCGATGCTGCTCCGGGCGACGCAGCCGGTGCCGCGCGAACTGCAGACGATTGAAGGCCTGGACGACTATCGTGACGACGAGACGCTGGGATGGAAGAGCTACGACGCCAACATGTTGGACGCAGTCATGGCCGTCGAGGGGCACCACCTGGACCTGTTCACGTTTGCGAGGGTAGAAGCCACCACGGCCGTCATCACGCGGGCCTTGGAGAAGCTGGACGCGCTTGCGGCGAAGTCGAGACGGAGGCAGAGATGGAGGAACAGCGTCCGAGGATGCTGGCATCCAGGCAATTCGTGACACGACCACGAAACGGCACGAACGCAGCCAAGGCGTGGCCGAGAGGCACGGCCTGCCGGAGCCAGCATTTGTCTTGATGGAAAGGCAACGTGGTTCATGCGGTCGCGGGCCCTGGCGCCATTCCCACATCTGTCCATCTCACCGGACGGAGGGGAATCATGCCATGCATCATCCTCAATCCCCCAAAACACGCTCTTTTTGCGGTTTTGGCCTTGACTCGACCCCTGACGCATGTCCCCAGTGAAATGACGTCTGCCGCGCAGATGGAGAGTTTCATCCAGCCTCCACTCTGCGTCATCTTGCGCAGCATCACGACATGGTGTCGCCCGTGCCGTTCCGCTGGTCTTCGTCCCTGGCCACTTCCGGGACGGATGGGTGCTTTGCTCACTATTTATTTCGTTTTTTTTGTGAAGCGAATGACTGCTCCCCTCGTGAGATGGAGACTCTACCGCAACCTGGAGGAACAAAACCAGGGGTCGTCGATCTGGCATGTATGTCTCCGTCGACCCAGCCTGGAACGACTGCGTCAAGCTCGTCGGAATGAAAAATAGCAAGCAATTCTTATTATTTATCAAACAAGAGTAAAAAAAAAGTAGAGAAAAACTCGGCCCACAACGTCTCGCCATGCAAAATCTGATCCCCTTCTCAATCTGAAGTATTTCTTACGCACCCGGCCAGACCCGCCCCGGCAAGAGCGATGCGACGCTTCAAAGTGCTCCAGAACCCCTCCATGCCCCTCCTCAAACATACTAAACTCCATTGTTCCCTCCGCCTCCCAGACCACCAACGAACAAAATTCTTCCCTGTCCCTCCTCTTCCTCCTCCTCCTCCTCCTTCCCCCACCATATCAAATAATTGGCCGGGGATTTTCTTCATCTTGTATGCACCATGGAGTACGACACTAAGACCCGTAAGCCACGACACCTGAGCTGTCCTCGTCTTACCCATGCTGACTATGAGAACCCGCAGCCAAGGCCGTCACCAGCGACCCCAAGTCGTTTGCCTACGACTCGGTGCGAAACCGATGGCCCGTCATTCTCGTACGTCTTTTCAAACTACACCAGCGAGGTTGAAGTTGTGCCTCTCTGACCAGCGTCTTCGCAGACGGGCGCCGTCGATGATGTGCACCGCACCGTCGCACAGACTAGCGACCCTGAGAAGCAAGCCGAAGGCAAGAAGATCATCGAGCAGCTTGGAACTCTCAAATACGAGGTCCTTCATGACCGTGCCCTGACGTACGATACGTGTCTCCAGCATTGAATCGGAATATGTGAACTGATAGCGCGAGCAGGCCCATCGTCGACGATGGATATCCCGAGGAGGTCGCGCGTTACAACAAAGAGATCCAGGACCTTGGCAATCCCACCTGGTTGGACGTTCCGTGGCTATTCTCGGAATGCTACATGTACAAGTACGACCCAGATCCCTACCAATCATGAGAGGCTGCAGTCTGTCTGACCGGCCCATCGTATAGGCGCATCAGCACCTTCTTCAGTCTCACCAAGCACTGGAAAGAATACGACATCTTCTCACGCCAGAAGATGGACACCTTCCGCACCTCACGCGATGCTGTCGTGGAGCTGGCTGGGCGGTACAAGGAGCTGGTGTCTCAACTTCGCGCCAACAAAGCGGCCGCGCAGGACGAAGAGGCCGAGATGCTCCTGTTCAGCGAAATGTTCGAGATCTGTCTTTGGGGCAATGCCACGGATCTGTCTCTCCTGACCAATCTCACCTACGAGGACATCCAGAAGCTCCAGGGCAGCAAGGCCCGCAAGGCCGCCGAAAAGAACATCCTCATCAACGACCTGCTCGCCGCGTACAAGCTGCTCAAGAAGGCGCGGGATGAGGGCAAGAAGGAGCGCCGCGTCGACTTCGTCCTCGACAACGCCGGCTTCGAGCTATACGTCGACCTCGTCCTCGCCGGCTTTCTGCTCACGTCGGGCCTCGCCACGCAGATCGTGCTTCGACCCAAGTCAATCCCCTGGTTCGTGTCGGACGTCCTGCCCGCCGACTTTGGCCTGACGCTGAACGCGCTCTCGAATCCCAAGAAGTTCTTCGAGACCCCTTCGGACGACGACAAGTTGCACGACAAGACGCCCGCCCCCCTGGCCGACCAGGAGGCGCAGGACCTGCTCTTCGTCTTCCAAGAATGGGCCAACTTGCACGCCGATGGGCAGCTGATCCTGCGGCCCAACCGCTACTGGACAGCAGGCGGCAGCTTCTGGCGTCTCCCGAGCGAGGCCCCCAGTCTACACCAGGACATGCAGGGCGCCGAGCTCACCATCTTCAAGGGTGACCTCAATTACCGCAAGCTGACGGGCGATGCGCACTGGGATCCCACAACACCGTGGACGACGGCCCTCGGCCCCATGGGACCCGGGTCCGGCATCAACGTCCTGTCCCTGCGCACGTGCAAAGCCGACGTGGTCGTCGGCCTCCCGCCCGGCAAGGACGAGGAGCTCAAAGCCACCGAGGGCGGTGGTGGCGACTCTGGCGCCAGACGATGGGCCTTTCACGGCAAATGGGCAGTTGTCTGTCTCTCCAACGGTTCATAGGGTGTGCCTTTGACGCAGGTCGAGGGGACCGTGGGAGAAAAAGCACTTGAAGAGAAGAGAAGATTTTCTCGAGGAGACAAGAGAATTCTTCAAGAAAATAGGATACACTCCAAGAGTATAGGAAAAAATTCCCCCTCAAAAGGGGATAGAGATACTGTCCAAGGGCATAGAAAATTATTAAAAAGGTCCAAGGGAATAGAAAACTTCTCTCGAGGGGAAGCAAGATTCATCAAGAGAAATAAGACGTCTCAATCAAGGAATAGAAAACAACAGAAATCTCATTTACTGCAGATAGATTATAGAAGCCGGCACGTCTTGCGTAAAGTACAACTGCACAAGGCACTACATTACCCACATGACCCCTCTGCTCGATCTATACCTCTCACTTCTCTTCATCATGTCAATGTCCACCTGCCCCTCTACGTGCTATAGGACGGCGGAACGGTGTACGATGTTGGATCTCCATACGCGGGCGGTTCCGTGCCGTACTCCGGCGGCAGGTCAGTCGGGCTCGACACCACCGTCGTCAGGGTCGAGAGGCCCGTGGTCAGACTCCCACTGGGGAATGTGTATCCCGATGGCGTGCTTGACGCTGAGGCAGACAAGGTGGAGGGCGGGACGCCGATCCCGTCCACGCTGGATTGGATCCAGGTTGTGAGGGTGCTGGTGGAGGGCGGGATGCCGATGCCGTCCACGCTGGATTGGATCCAGGTGGTGAGGGTGCTGGTGGAGGGCGGGATGCCGATACCGTCCACGCTGGATTGGATCCAGGTGGTGAGGGTGCTGCTGGCGGATGGGACGGTATCGGCGCTGGATTGAATCCAGGTCGTGAGCGTACTGTTCGTCATGGGTAGACTCGAGGGCGTGATACTGGATGGGGTGGTCCATGTCGTGAGCGTGCCCTCGCTGCTGGTCGTGCCTGTAGATGTGCTGTCGAACTGGCCACTCGTAGACGTGGTGGTGGCAGACTGAGCGGCACTTGTAGACGTGTCTCCAGTCGGGACATAGGTAGACGTCCCCTCAGACGGAGTGGGTGTCGACGTCCCTCCAGACGAAGTACTTGCTGTAGACGTCCCTTCAGACTGAACGCTCGTAGTAGACGTCTCACCAGACTCAGAAGTCGTCACCGTGCTGAACGACTGACTACTTGCCGAAGCCGTAGCACTTGCAGTGGGAGTATAGGTCGTAGCCCGTCCACACCCACCGTCCGAAGTCGTCAACGTAACCGTCCCTCCACACGCGCTCGACGACCAAGTCACCGAAGGGCACCCATCCGTCGGCGTCGGCACAAGCGTAAAGCTCGTCCCGCACAGCGTCAAGGCCGAATAACACCCCGCAGCACACACCGTGACGGTGACCGTCTCGGCAGCGACGGCTCTACCCTCGTTAGCGGTCGGACCATTAACACCCCCATTGGAAACGTACCCGATAGTAAACAGTGCAAGGGACTTCATTGTTGCGAGTTTGGGTTTGCATGGCCATGATTGAGGGTCGTTCACGCTCTTTATAGGCGGTGGTGTGTTGGATATGCAAGATCACTGTATGGACGTGAATTGTGTCGGCTCCCTCGGCTGTGAGGTCGTCTGCGCTGGCTGTGACGGCGTAGATCTGTGTCACGTCGACTGCGATACGATGTCGGTGCTTCGGTGGAGGGGGATCTTGGGCTGTAGATCCGTGTGACGATGCATGGACATGTCGGATAGGATATGCGAGAGCTTTGGTGTAGGGTGAAGGGGAGGGGAGCTTCAAGTCTTTGCAGGGCTCTTACCGTCCCTGTGACGTCGTATAAGGACACGCGAGGACTGAGAGCTTCGAGCCGCTGCAGGACTGTTGCTGTCTTCGGTACGGTAGGACATGCGAGGGCGTGAAGCTTCACTCGCGCCAGGGATCATACTGTTCTCCTTACGGATAGAATATGCGAGGGCGTGGGAGGGAGCTTCAAGTCGTTGCAGGGCACTTACCGTCCTTGTGACGTCGTCGTATAAAGACACGCGAGAACATGAGAGCTGCATGGCCACCCTTGTCGTTCCTCGTCTCATTGCTCTTCCTTTCCGTCCGTGGTTGTTCAGCATTTCTCTGTCTGGGCCTGCTTCGTCTTGAAAGTGGGAAAGAAGAGGCCTGGCAGTTTCTGCTGGAATCATCGTGAGCTGAAAGGGCCTTTTTCGGAAATTACGCAAAGACATGGCCTGATGGCAGACAAGATCGTTTTGTGCAACGGGCCGAGCGTGGCTGGAGTAGCACCGGATGCTGGCGATGCTGAGCCAGGACGACACCAACGAGATGACTTCGTATTGCCTAAGCGTGGAGGATCTCTAGCTCGCCTTCATTTCTGATGTACAGTTGTTTGGCACGCGTTCAAAGCACTATATTTTGTGGCCTAGTCTAGCGAACAAGGGGGCAAGAGGGGGGGCGAAGCGGTGTGGCCTCTCTCTCATTCAATGCCGGCTAGAGTTGCTCAACGCGACAACACGACTCGTCGCTCAGATGGACGCCTTTAGCACCTTGAAGGCATCGTCGCGGCCGCCCTGGAATCTGGACTCGGCAGTCTTCCAGTTGATGACCTTCCATATATTCTCGATGTAAGCCGCCTTGCCATTCAGGTACTATTCTCATAGAGTCAGCGGGGCCCGGCGGCATCACCTTGAATGACATATGCGCAAAGCAGACAGACAAGGTCAAAACAAAGGAGGGCCGTCGACAGGATCAGCTGTCCTCGTACCTGCAGATAATACGCGTGCTCCCACATGTCGACACCAAAGATGGGCACCTCCCCCCCTACAACCGGGTCCTGGTCCTTGGTGGTGATGATTCTCAACACGCCACCATCCTTTACCAACCAACCCCAGCCACTGCCCTGGAGCCCCAGCAAAGCCTTGGTAAAGGCGGCTTTGAATTCGTCAAACGAGCCCCATGTCTTGTTGATGGCCGTGCCCAGTGTATTCGCGACCTGGAACTTTGCCTCGGGCGAAGAAGCCGGCGTGAGGTTTTCCCAGAAGAGGGTGTGATTGATGTGCCCGCCGCCGTTGAAGCGGATGGCGTTCTGAAGGGCAATCTGGGCAGCGATGTCGTTTGAAGCCGTCGCGGTAGAGTTCGTCTTGAGTGCGTTGTTCAAATTGGTCACGTATGTCTGGTGGTGTTTGCTGTGGTGAAGCTCCATGATCTGGGCCGAGATGCTGGGCTCCAAAGCCTATTGTGTGCCACACGAGAGACGGAAGCGGTTCATGTCAGTCTACAGGCAAACAGGCACCTTGATGGACATTTCACCGTACATTGTATGCATAGGGCAACTTGGGCAGGCTGTAGGTTCCTGCGGCCATGGCTGATGGTAGCGGGGGTGGTCAGAAGTGGGATGAAAGCAGAGGTGTGTCTCGGGATTTGGGAATGAAGAGATCGGGGAAGTACTTGGTATGGTGAAGAAGGAGGGGGGAGGGGGAAGGGGAGGAGAAGAGGGGTTCCTTCCTCTCGTAAGCATGAATCTGCTCTGTGAGGTGCCGATGATATCACAAGCCGTTCGACTTCATTTGCTACAGTCGAGGTGGGCCTGTGACAAGGGTGTGGCGGGAAAGATGGCTGGCCCGCCTGAACAGCAGTAGCCACCGTCTTTATGGAGGATTCATCAATTTTTAATCTCTCTCTTCATCTGCCCAGGCAGGCAGAACAAACGTCCCCGTGCACTGTCGATCGGAACATGCGATGCAGGCCAAAAAAAAACAAAAAAACGTGGTCGACCCCGCCGCGCAGTAGTATTCCAGAGCATTTCCACGCAAACTTGCTCACGAGCGACTTCCTCAAAGGGAATCTCGGAACACGCGCCCGGGGCTCTGATTGGCTGGAGGGTACTATTGTGGGGTCTACATTGCTGCGCGTGCGCACCTGGATGGTCCAAATGAACGACAAGTCAGCCGCGCATGTATCAGTATGAACAGAACGTAGAGATTCAGACAGATTTGAGTCGTGTTTTTTAAAACCAAGATGCTGCGCTGCTGAGACTCTTTCCTTCCCTCGTTCTCTTTTCCCATTCTTTTTTTTTTCTTTTCAAACAAAATATTCTTCTCCCCACAAATACAGCATGTGTGGTCCGGATCTCTCGAACCGACCTCGAGGCGGAGCGCTGGCCGCTCTGAGCGCCCCAAGAACTGATTCGCGATGCAGTCGCTGTCTCGACGGCGACTTGGCCTTTCACAACCCCGGCCTTCCCAACAGCTTAGAGGCTACGCACGCCAGATTCACCCCGAGCAAAGAGCTCAAACTACTCGACGCGGATCGACTCCGTGTCGTCATACAGTACGTAACGCGCCTTCGTATAAGTCAAGTCTGGGAAACCCACATTGACACGCTCAAGTTCCATCGGGGATATGACAAAGACAGCCAATGACTGCGGGTTATTTCATCAATTTACACTACCGACCGCAACGTCAACAGGCAGTTTTATCGAGTTGCCGTTAGAACGACCGCTCTCAATACAAGTCGGCGACAACGGAATCATAGGCAGACGAGTTTCGATGCTTTTCGGCCCGGAATCGGGTCCCGACATCGTCCTGGCAGAAGGAATAGTGGGATTTAATTTTCTTGAATAGCGGTCCGCTCTCTAGATGGAAGCAATATGCAGGAAGCAAGAAGATGAGTCTATAATGAGCAAGAAAACCAAGGAGAAGACATAGATGAGTGCATCTGAGGAGAGATGGCTCGCAACCATGCAGTCTTTTGCAAGAAGATGAATCTATCATGAGGAAAAGAGGAAAGAGAAGTAAGAAAGCCAAGAAGACATAGATGAGTGCATCTGAAGAGGGATGACTCGCACCCGTGCAATCTTTTTCTTCGGCCCAGCCCAGATGAAAGAAAGAACAATAAGCCATATCGTCATCAGTCATAAGACATGTGGTGCAAGCACGATGAGCAGTCTACTCATACACATAGCAAAACGGCCCGTCAACTGTCGACATGGCATCGCCCACCCTGACTCTGCCACCAGCATAAAGCATATTCATCTCCGAATCGAGTTGAGTTACAGGAGACGGAGGAACTAGAGAGGAAGTTGGTCAGTCAATCTGGCTCTCGTCGTCATGATAGGCTATTGAGGTTCAATCACTTACGATTCTGAAATGTTCCCGTGCCGTTGAGTGCGTTTCTTCTTGTATTGAAATCCATACCCTGCCACAAGGACCAGAGACGATCAATCTGAGCATGCAGAAAGTAAAAGGCAGGATCGTTGGGGGACGAGAAGATATCGTCGACATCGCCGCCGAGTGCGGTGTGATGAGGGATGTGAATGCCGGGATCCCGCCCCTCCATCAAGACTGGACGGAATTCGGCAATGGTCGGCGCCTGCAGAAGTCTGAGGAAGTTATCCCAGTTAAGGGCTCGTCTGCTGTCCTCAGGTCGGAGGCTACGCGTGAGACAGCGAGGGTTGTAGTCTAGACCGAGCGGATCTCTTTGGGTGGTCGACCGCGTCGCGGTGACGGGACCGAGTGAAACGGTCCACGGCACCAACGCGCCGGTTGTCACGCAACCGCCTCCTGTGCCGCGCGAGTTGGTGATGTTGATGGTGGCAGGCAGGCCGGGCAACGTGATGGTGGATTCTCCTTCGTTAATATTTTCACCATTTCCCCCCAAGCTGGTCGGGGACCCGTCGAACAGAGGTGATGCGAGTTGGTTGTCAGTCCAACGAGCAGAATCCCTACGTTCAAATACACGTTAGCGATTATGTTTTCTCACTGCGGCGTGATGATGGAGATGGTAGATCTTCGAAAGAACACGGAACATCATCGAGCAAAACTGAAAGCTGAAGAAGACAAGGTGTGTGGTGTGATGCAATACGTACCAGTATGGTTGAGCCCCTTTGTAGCCGCATTCCTCGCGAAGAGCCTGCTCGTATCCCCACACGAACCATCGATGCCACGGCAAGAAGATGCCCTGAGAAACATGTTAGTGGAGGGCCAACAATGGCAATACCGTGTCAGCGACTCAGGTATACATACCGACTCATGCATACGCAGCGTTTCGTTCATATGCGTGAAGGTGAAGTCATCGAAACGGTTCCTGATGCCCGAGGCAACGCTGGGGCCTGCTTGTGACTGTTTCTGATGAAGACACTTGACGGCTCCAAGATAGTTCAGGCGCTCCTGAGTTGACAGTGACTCCCTGTGTCTCGAATGTTAGTATATGTAAACCCGAGACAGTAAACCACGAAGAGGAAGTGCTTACCATGAACGTCGGACATGAACGTTCTTCGAGTTGCAGGTTCTGTGAGGTTCGTCGGACATGACGTGCTTCATGGTGTTGCTGTACTGGTTCAGAATGTCCTTGAAAGCCTGGGGTGGCTCGATGCCCAGTGGCTTGGCCTGGGTAGTAGGGTAAGCGGTAGCCACCAGAGGCAAACCGAGACATAGCCAAGTCGTCCACATGGCGGTGATGCTGTATAAGCCTTTCTGTACGGCAGAAGAGTATAAGGGGCAGATTTGTAAAAAAAAGATGTATAGTTGTTCAGCTCAGGAAATTTTTGTATGAGCGTGCTCAAGTATTTGTAGTCTAGTCTATCTGACGGAATACATCTCGAAGGATGCGAGCAGTTCTCTCTATATACTCGGCCATGATGGACTGCTTCACATCGAGCCACCGCCATGCCAGCCCTCTTCACATGCATCCAGCCCGTCATGCATTGAGCATTTGGGTCATGGGAGCTCACGATGGCAGAAAAAGCTGGTGGAGATGTCGAAAAGATAGTCTCGATCAGTTCCTAGGGCTCCCGAAAGTGGAGGCTGGGTGGTCCTCTATCTTGCAGTGCCATTGGACATTTTAGCCTTCTCCGGGATGAGGTCCTCACGAGGAACGGGGCTGGATCGTGAGAAACGGTCGCCTCGCTTCCATTGGACGATCTGTCGCTATTTGAGGGTCATGCCCGTTGCCACTGATCAGTCTCAGCCCAATCATAGAGCAGCAAGTTGAAGACACGATGAGTCGAAAACCTTTGCATCTTTTGCAGTGCCTGATATCTGAGCGACGTTTTTCGGCCACAGCGGGGCCGAAAAGCCCGTTGACGCCCAAGGAGACGGCTATTCCCTCAGGCGCGGCGTTTCCTCGTCCTGCTCTGGCTGGCTGTCTCACCGCCGCAGGCTGGACCCAGCCTCTGTCAAACAGCCACAATATATGCTTGAGGTTGTGGCGGGCGCGCGGCTCGGGCGGATGGGCCATGCCGAACAACGCCCACGCCTCCGAGAACGAGAGGGCTGAGAGATCAGAGGTGTTCTCCATTATTAGCGCTGCTGCTCGAAAACACGACGGACGCTGGTGGGCCGGCGGGCCGGACTCTGAGAGGAATTAGCTAGTGTCCCACTTGATCGTCAATCGGCCGCTTGTGCCCTGATGGGAGAGGCTGAAGAGTGAAGGGGGCCGGTTCTTGCCCAAATGGCCTATGAAAGAAGCAGAAGAACTACAATGAGGAAGTTGACGGTGACGGAGTGGTGATTTGGATCTCATTTGTGTGGCAGATGCCCAGGGGTGAGGCTCTGTTGACCAAGTCCTCGTCGCTGCGTCGCTGCGCAGCATCTCGAAAAGTCCGCGAGAGTCATCGTGCTGCGTCAATTCGCTCGTCAAAGCCGCGATTAACGCTGAACAAGCGCCGCGGATCGACAAGTTTCGGCCTCAGCTGCCGGGCAATCCAGCACAAGGATCAAGATGAGAGACCCTGTTCCTTCCATGGCTGGTGCGCCTTTGTTCATGGGGCGGCATGAAAGCTGTCACGATCCTCCTCTTTCTGCAACGCGTGGGAGGGGAACAAGGGGGGGCCGGGATAACTGTGCCCTCGAAAAGCCAAAAGCCGCCAACGTGGCAGGTACGTCCGAACAAAGCACCTGCGCTGTCTAGTTGCCGTGCTCCCATTGGCTCAGCACCCCTGCACCTATAGCCCAGCTGCTATGGACATCTGCCAAGTGTGCATGAATACGACGTCACTCACACAACAACACCATGACTCAAGACACATCCCAGCAGCCCCCTTCTATTCTTCTTGGGCTCATCATTCTCGAGAACGAAGACTGTGATTGATAATCGAAGCATCCGAATGGATCGTTCAGCCGCGCCTTTGTTTAGTCTGCACCGCCGCGCCGCCAGAAGACGGGACTATGATGCTTTTGCCCTGCCCCACGGGAAGAGTGAAATAGTCCGTCCGTTTGGCTCTCACATTTGCTTCATCCGCGATTCTTCGGTAATGGGCGTGAGCACTATCGGCTTGTTCACATTGCACCGGGGTCGCGATTTGCTGCATCACGGACGGAGACTAGATCGGGAAAGCATGAGCAACGTGCAAAATGACGTGCATCTTACGCTCGTTGTCGTTGTCTCTTTCTACCACAAGGCTCGCGATGCGTTGATTCCGACGTCCGTCTTCAATTTCAAAGCTGCTTCAGCCTGTTGCTCTCAAGCCAGACAGACCATCCTTGGTCTTTCGCGGTAGCAAATTATCAAGTACATCCCAGTCCATGTTTCAACGCGGCCGTCAGAACCACGTCGATCCATCGGCATGAACCCGGCTTGGATGCGGAGGGATGCCAGTTTCTTCCGCCCGCGCTCCGCCGACGTGATTCTCAATTACTTACGGCAACCTAATGCCGCGGCGCTTGAACGTACGTAGCTAGCATGGTCCCCTGCCAACACAAGCCTGGACAGAGGTGCAGCATAAAGTACGGTACCTAAGTAAGGAAAAGTACTTTCTGTAGAGTCAACACTTGAGCACTTTATTTCAGGCAGCTAAACTCTTTCGTAGCCTTTGGATGTGTGCCACTAACGGAAGGTATATATGATCGGCCAAGTAAATGAATTGACAGGTAGACAGACTGCGAAAGTGCACAAACTTCCATGACACTCCTGAGGGGAGATGTCCCGTTTCATAATGTCACGAGGCAGGTCTCGACGTCCCGAAACTGACCATTCCAGAACACGATGTCTGACATTATTGCTCGAAATCGTGGGTGGTGCAGCACTTTGAGCGTCTCATCGAAGAGCCCAGCTGAGTGGCACACCCGTTGCTTCTTCCGCCACCTTCTTAGTTATGCCAACAAGGAAGCATCCTCGATCGCATATCGAACAATCAGGCTGCTGCCGTCACAGGAAGAACCGACAAGACCAGACGCCAATCCATGAGCGGCCGCCAACCAGCATCCCCCTCCCTCTCAAGAACAAAACAGGGACAGCACCGCATGGCATCCTAAACAGCAAAAACTCGGCTATAGCTCCCACACCACACATCACCCACCAATCACCACAACCAGAGCTCGCCCTCCACAATCCCATCCAGGATACCCAAGCACCCTCGCATGCCCAGAAGAGCCTCATTGAGAAGAGCCTCATTGGCTGCTTAGGCGACCGTCGCGTCTTGTTTCAAATTTAGACCGGGCCGCTCGAACACCTTGTTGCGATACCCACCTCGTTTATGTACGAAGCTCAGCCACGATGACATTGCGGCGGCGAGGATTATTGACCAAGGCTGCCTCGTTAAGTTTTTTTGTCAAGCACATGTTAAACGAGGTGTTTGCAGGGCTGAACGATGTGACGTAGTGTAAGTGGAAAACAAGCTGGTCGTGACGCTGCGTGACTTTTTTGGGAACGGAACGAGGCATCTGAGAGTAAGATGTTGTGCGTGCGATTGAAGACGAACACAGTCTCAGTCAAGCACATGTTAAACGAATTATTCGCAGATCTGAACGATGTGACGTAATGCGAATGCGCGCGCGCTGGTCGTGACGTTGTGTAACTCTTTTAACGGAAACGAGGGATCCGAGAGTCAAATGTCGTGCGAGCGATTGAGGACGAAAACAGTCTCATGGGTGCTCGGTAGACGCTTTTGTCATCGCAGTCTTGGACCTGGAAAGCCCCCTGTTGCAATGCATTTCGGGGCGCAATTAGACATGGAGATGACACAATCGACAGAGAGGTACAGCTAATAAAGGGGGTTGAACGGTATTCCTTTCCCATTAACCGGTCCAAGCGACTTGATCTCGGCGGTATACTCAACTAAATGTTCTTCAAACAGAATTCATCAAAATGCCCAAAGATGGCCCGGCAATGCTGCAAATCACCCAAACGCCGCTCTATGCTTCAATAATTCCAAACGAAGCAATGACCCCTCCACTCATGCTGCCATTTCATCCCAATCGACCCATCGCCGAATGACGTCGTCGACCCGTCTAATGTCGTCCCTCGTGGAGGTGACTTCGAACCATTCCCTGTGCTCCCTCCCACATGCGTTGCAACTCTGGAGATTGGCGCGCATCCCCATGCCCGCCAATTCAATATGTATGAGACGCTCCACCCGTCGGCAATGAGGTGTCATGCGCGGCGTGCGGCTCGCCCCAGGGCTGCCGTCGGTACCAGCAATATAAGGGTAATAGCGAAGCATCTCGATGTCATAGCCGCATTGTCGCTGCCACTGATTCATCCGCCGCTGGACGTTGGCCGCCCTCCCAATCTTCAACAGCATCGTCTTGTTGTCGGATCTGCCATGGGGGTCGGCGAAGGCCGAGACAATGTCGCTGCTGGATCGCTGGCCCCGGCCGGGTGATGTGTTTGCAGGCGGCACGAGAAGAGACCTAGCCGCGTGGACCGGCGGCGGCGCTTGCTTGTCCGCCGGTGTGAGCCAGAACATGTATATGTAGCCGGGCTCTTCGGACTCGGCGTGCGGCTTGGCCAGCTCGGCCAGCAGCGCTGAAGCGGTGACGGCATCGAGCGTGTCGGGCACCAAGTGTTTGAACTGGGCCGTCTCCGATGAATGCGACTTGGTGGACCGGTTCGATGCTTTGCCAGGTGAGCTGCTGGGCGTTGGAATCTTCTGATAACGCGACGTCGCTGGACTGTCGAAGCGGAGCCGGCTTTGCATGACTGGCACAGAAGCTGACGTTGGCTTCTGAACGGGGCCTGGCTGCGGACGTGGTCTCGGTCTCGACGGTGGTGATGTTTCCTCCAGCGGAACGGTGAAGCAGAAGCAAAACTGAAGCTTCGGCGTGTCCGCCCTGTTCACCCGCCGCGGTGGTTTCGTGAGTGACGCGCCATGACCGTGTGGTCTTGGTCTCTTCTCCTCTGACAAGGCCAAAATACCAAGCCTGTCAGCGAGTGTGTCTAAGCTTGTCCGTTCCTCGAGGATGGGCTGAGGACTCCTTCGTGGCCCCGGACTGGACTGCGCCGAGTGACTGGCCTGTTCCTTGTGCTGCCAGCAATACACGCTCTCATCGCTCAAGTCGACGACCTGACGATAGCGGTGTCTGGGGCTGAGGGTAGCCTGAGATGCTGTGTTGACAGGCCGTCGGCAGGGCCGACCACTCGACGTGATGCCTCGACAGGTAGAGTTCGGATTCTTGGAGTCTGCGCGATCGAGCAACGATTCGGGTGTGTTGGCGACGAAGGGCATAGCGACGCGTGCGGGACATGAAGGGAAGAATTTGGGACGCTTCTAACGTGTGTCAAGATTTCTGTTTCCGAGATGTCATGAAGGACTATGCTGACGCAAGATGCAAGAGAAGGAAGCCATCATGTCATGCGGGCGGCCAGACACGGCCACTTGGATGGGCTCATGTCCAGTTGTCGATGCGTGAATCGAGTCGCGCGGTGGCTGGGAAGTGGGAATGCAACGTTCAGACCAGCACTGACCAACCACGAGCCTTGTGTCGGTCGCGGGGCCGTGCCTGCCCCACCCAGTTACCGTCTGTCAACGGCTGGTCAAGTATCCACTTCAACGGCCGGCCAGCTGGCGCCATGGGATTCATGAGATGCATTTCAGCATCACCACAGCCTCCATAGACTGTTGTCTGCCAAAATGTCTAGGCTATCGAGCTAGTCGTAGCTTTTCTCCGTATAATGCCGATGTACTGGCATCTAGCGGTATTTCCGCACCCACGCCCAAGATCACGCTCAGACATTGCAAAGTACTGAATATGAACCCCCGAAGCTTCCTGGGGACGCGGAGCAAACCCTCTTTGGCGGAACGCTCGGCAACCCATGGCAGTAACAAGACTACCGGAATCCCGGAGGACCTTTCTCAAGACGCCAATGCGATGCTGGGAAGCTGCATTGCGTCACGACCCAGCTGACCAGTTTACTACTTTGGCGGAAAGACATGAGCAACATGTGCCTGCAGTGTTGTGGCCGCACCAGCATGGCAGACCAGAACGTCAACAAAACCGTCTCACCAATCATCCATCCATTGAAGCAAGCAAGAATCAACAAACGCCATCATCACCGGAGCCCCGGCGGCTTCGGCAGACAAAGGCGGGTCCGCCGTCGCCACTAACGGACCGCTAGCCGAAGGTCGCCTCCTCATGTCCGTCTCCAATCGACTTACAAGAAAAACCATAACATGAAATCTCCCCAGCTCATTTCTTCAATTGGCGCATCACTATTTCAGACCGAAAAATCCATCAGAAAGCATTCATCGACCTCAGTCTCCCGTCATCACCGTATTGCTCACGGCCCAGACATCACTCCCCAGATACTCCTGAACCAAACTTCTCCATCTGTGACCCTACAATAACTCCAAACACATCACATCCAAGAACATTTCTCTCACCCAAGTTCCCAATCTTCACCCCTACCGCTTCAGACCCAGACACCACATCAAACACACCCATCTGCACAAGCTTCCACCCCCCTTCCCAATCCACGCAATGACGTCCAGTCCCTTCAAATACACCAACAAGCTCCACGGCCGCCGCGTCCTCGTCATCGGCGGCTCCAGCGGCATCGGCTTCGCCGTCGCCGAATCCGCCCTCGAACACGGCGCCGTCGTCACCATCAGCAGCTCCAACCAAACCAAGCTCGACGCCGCCGTCGCCCGCCTCGAAGCTCACGCCCACGCCATCGGCCTCCCCCCCTCCATATCCGCCAAGACCTGCGACCTGTCCCACCCCGACACGCTCGACGCGAACATCACGGCCCTGCTCCAATTCGCCTCCCGCGACGGCAAGCTCGACCACGTGGCCTTCACGGCCGGCGACGCCCACCAACTCTCGGCCCTCGCAGACGTGCAGGTCGAGCAGCTCCGCGTCATGACCGTCGTGAGGCACTACGGGCCCATTATTCTCGCGAAGCACCTCCCGCAGTACATGCACATTAGTACGCGGAGCTCTCTCACCCTCACGACGGGGAGCAGCTCGCGGCGGCCGTCGCCCGCCTTCGCCATCGTGGCTGGCAA
This sequence comes from Aschersonia sp. MBC 735, assembly GCA_030783925.1. Classification (NCBI taxonomy): domain Eukaryota; kingdom Fungi; phylum Ascomycota; class Sordariomycetes; order Hypocreales; family Clavicipitaceae; genus Aschersonia; species Aschersonia sp. MBC 735. The sequence goes on along the minus strand of JARJRV010000010.1, from coordinate 38,913 downwards.
CGCGGCCGCTATCGAGGGTTTCACGCGGGGTTTCGCCGTCGCGTTGAAGCCTGTGCGTGTTAATTGCGTTATGTCGGGATGGGTCAAGACGGAGCTGTTTGATTCCATAGGTGAAGAGGAAATGATAGAGAAGTTTGGCCGGGACTGTCTTCTCGGGACTGTTGGTACGCCCGAGGAGCTGGCGGAGCCGTACCTCTATCTGATGAAGGACTCGTTCGCGACGGGCGCTCTGGTGGAGTGTACGGGCGGACGGCTGACGGGGGACCTGAGAGAGTAGGAGTTCAGTATTCGAGACGCTGGGCATGGGGCTGTCTGTCTTTTGCCTCTTCTCTTTTTGCTTCTCTCTCATTTTCCCTTTTTTTTTTGTGTTTCAATCATGATTGATTTGAGTACTTCAGTGCGGACGGTATCATTGATCTTTCCAAGACTTATTTTACTGTCCATGGCGCAAAGGGAGCGAATCCGCTGAAATCGCCATCATCTCAAGTGCGATCACGTCTTCAACTGCAACTAATTTTCATTCTTCATTCATCACATTTTCGTTTCTCACATCCGACTTGTGAATGGCCCCCTACGCATACCCCTCCATAGTCCAAACCCTACTAATTTGGTGACCACCACAACAACACCAACAAGATGACACAACACTGGACATGAAAGGATCCGTCCAGGGCCTCTCATGTTCTGGTGGCATTCGAATGATGAGGAGGGACTGCGGCCTTCTCGGGATCATGCTCGCGAGCATCCTCAGACAGCTTGTAATCGGCATCGTGCTTCAGGTCCACGTCCCCGCGCTCGGCGCGTGCTGTCGAATGAGTGACAACGCGCGTCTTCCACGCCGGAGTGCCCAGATATTTGATACCTTTGGGGTCCTCGAACATTGCCTCGGTCTCTTCGAGCGTCTTTCCGGCGGTTTCCGGAAAGAAGAAGAAAACGTGGAAGAAGGCTGCTGCGTTGAAGATACCGAACAGAAGGTACGTCTTCCACTTGATGTTCGCCAAGGCCGGAGGCACAAAGTATCCTAGTGCAGTGTTGAAAGCCCAGTTGCCCGACGTTGACAGGGCGACCCCTTTTCCTCTCAAGCGAAGTGGGTAGAGCTCTGGGGGATACGTCCACGAGACGGGACCCCAGGTGGGAGCAAAGGAAGCGACAAAGAGATAGGTACAAGCGATGAGGCCCTTGGCAGCGGCGCCGCTGACCTGCATGGACTGGGCTGCATTTCCGTCTATACCGCCCTCGATGATGGTGGCATGCTGCGCGAGAATTCCCGTGTTGGCGAACATCCACAACGCCATGAGCGCCGATCCAACGAGCAACGTCGGTCGCCGACCCCATTTGTCGACCCAGATTAGGGCTGGAACAGTCATGATGACGTTGATGATGTAGGTGATGGACGAGGCGAGGAGGTTGGCGTTGCCCTCGTAGCCAGCCATTCGAAAGACGATGTTGATGTAGTACACTGCAATCATCGTTTCAGCACAAGATGTATCGGGACGAGACAGTGACAAGACGGCCCTGGGAGAAGGGGGGGGCCAGGGCAAAAGATGTAGGCCACACTCACTCATAACGTTCATGCCGGTCAGCTGTGACCAGATTTGCGTGAACAAGCCAATCATGGTTCGATTCAGCATGTTTGGCTTGAACAGGTCCAGATACGTGACGTTGGCATGACGCCGTTCGAACTCGCACATGTTCTTGATGTCCTGAAGCTCCATGGCGACAAACGGATGGTCGAAGTCGCCCTTGCCGTGGACGAGGGCCAAGACAGATCGGCAGTCTTCCCAACGATCCTTTCGGGCTAGCCATCTGGGAGACTCAGGCAACAGCATCATCATGAAGAAGAGGAAAACTGCCGGAATCATCTGAAGCCCCCAAGGCACACGAAACGCGGCGGCTTTCCAATTATCCTGTTCCTGTCCGCCGATGAAGGCGCTGCCATAGGAGATGTAGTACATGATGAGAATCCCGATGGTGATGGACCACTGCTGGAAGCCAATGAACCGGCCACGTTTGGAGGGAGGCGAGATCTCGGCGATGTAAACAGGGACTTGAGCTGACTCAATGCCCACGGCGAAGCCATTGATGATGCGACCTACGATGAGCATGCCAATATTCTGAGCAGCAGAACAGATGATCGAACCAATCACCCTATGGCATAACGACGCGCACAATTAGTCAAGATGATCCTTTTGGAAAGCATGCACATCCGCTTGCGAGGACTTCTTCGGGGCGCTTCCCTCACTTACCAAAAGATGCATCCCACCATGATGGAATGTTTGCGACCCAGACGATCAGACAAAGGCCCCGAGACGAGAGATCCGAGCCAGGATCCAGCAGCCATGGAGGCTGTTATACCTCCCTGAGTCGTGTCACGAGGTCCAGAGCATTTGCCATCTGTGAATGGCGGCCCCGAAGGACCTTGGTTGAAGTAGCAAAGGTAAGCTTGCTCCCCGAGCTGCGCGGACAGAGACGAGATGTCGAAGCCAAAGAGGCCGCCGCCAATGACGGCAACAGCGGCGATGACATAGATGTTGCCAATCGCCATGACCACTGTTGGGCGTCGTCAATCGTGCGTCCGCAAATGGTATTGTTGAAGTTTGAGTATACTGAACCTGCGATGCTCTGACCAGCGGCGAATCTCGTGTTAGACCGTCGCAAGCAGCGAGGAATCAGCTGGAGCGAGACACAGGCGGATAGGTTATTTATACACTCGGAGCGTCAAACTGCTTTGTGAAACATGGAACAGCAGCAAGAACTCCGGGTCGTTCACAGGCTCAGGGCACGTCAAAGACGTTCTCTGCTAGACACCGGCACAGTTGATGGGCAAGAGCGCCACGAAGGCCCACCCCTCCAGCCATCATGTCTCAATTCATTGGGCAATCTCGCGACAGGGAAGCTGCCAACAGCTCAGGTGGTTGGTTGGAGCTCGGTCTTATTGGTGAGCACTAGCAGTCGCGAATCCGTCGTACGAGAAGGATACGTGTGAATCGCTAGACAAGAAAGCCAAAAGCCAAACACATGACCGCACCACCGCAGCAAACCGCCCTTTCCCACGTCCGACAGGAGCAGGGATCAAGGCGTTCCGGGCCCATGCGTGTTTGCGCACTGATGGGGAAGCTGAGCCAAGCAAAACCATGTGCAGGTTGTGGCCGACGGCAAGCGCCTTCGGCCTGGTCTTATTTGGACGACATCTCCGTTGCCTTGGCCGTTGACATGGCAGCGGTCGAGCCAACATTTGCACAATGCTTTTGCATGATTACGCAGGGAGGAATCGCTCCTCATGCACGAGCAAGAGCTCGCGTCGGTGGCAAGACGGATGATCTTGTACCTTCGGCACTATGCAGGGATCCCAGCAGCAAGAAATTGCGAGCATCTTCATGGAAGGCTGTAGTGAGCAGCGCAGCTCCAAGACTAGCGACGCCGTAACACAGGGCAGAAGTACATGGCCTGGCCACCGAGACTGGGTGTTGTAGCATCAGCGTCGGTGCAGCGAGAGAGACAATAGTCGGAACCCAGAAACCAAGAGATTGTCTCCAAAACCGATCGCCCGCGGCTCGAACAGTGCAGTGCGACTGAGGCGTCGGGCGTCAAATGAGCAGATTTGCTGGTTGTCTGCCAGCCTCGTCGCAGCCACCACCGACTGGTCCGCGCCAGGGAGGAATGAAATTGGTGGCCAATAGAACATGGCCCTGCGAGCAAAGAAATTTGCGACATGTTTTCCCAAGCAACAGTGTCTTGTGACGGGCCAATTCGCTCTCTGAGTCTGCTGACCCGAGCTGGTCAAAGCAAGGGACGTGCCTTTGTGCAAGAATCCGGAGCTAATGTCTCTTTGTCTCTCTTCAAACTGAAGTCGCTCCACACCTCGTCCGGGCAGTTTACCGTGTTCAGCCCCGAGCTCCCTCTAGGACGCGCTTGTAGATGCGCCAATCAATCATCGCTGTCACCGGTTCGTGTCTCTGCAAGCGCGGACCATTGCACTTTTCAAGCTTGTCAGCCGAGACGATGCGACCGAGGTGAAGCCAAAAGCAGGTTTCTGTTGACAGCCACCCGAGCATCCCAGCAAAGGACTTGTCAAATGCATAGCAGGGAGTAGAGTCGAGTACGCAGCTCATTCCCGCAACGATGACAGTACTTTTTAGTCCCGACCAACGGCGGGTGAAAGCAGTGCACGATGGTGAGGGGACGGCTGACAAGGGCGCTAGGAGGCTGTCGATGTCGTGGGGAAGCGTCCTTGTGAGCGGAAAGCACGAAGAGGGTGGTCAGCCACGTCGTCGAGACAGAATGAATGCATGGTCCGTGATTGTCGAATGATGGTCAAATGACGATGGACCAGGATTTTTCCTCGCAACGTGGATCCGTCCGGGGAAAGTTGGAACCATCCCAGCGCCCCACCGTCCACTTATGGAAGGAACGACTCGGTAAACGTGGCACCGTCCTGACGAATGACTCTTTGTCTTCGCTTCCTCGGGTCTTGGGGGTTGGATGATGCAGCAGAATGGCCATGCACCTCGCTGCATGCATCTCCGGACCCAGCCACCTCGGTTTCTGTCCGTCACGGTACCGACGACGGAGCGGGCATCACGATTGAGACATGGCCATCAGCTCGAAGAGGGTCATATGGCCGGCCGCCAAATGCCGCGTTGCACCAGGCCAGACGCTGTCAATACGATGAGCAACCTCGGTGACATGACATGCGTCAATCCGTAAAGCATTCGTCATGAGTTTGGCGCTCGGGATTTGATCCCCCGTGTGCCATTCATTGTCTTGGGGTGCCATGTCCGTCTCCGATCTCAGATTACAGCTCCCCCCCCCTCCCCTTATCACGGGCTCTCGGCAGCCTTCCTCAAACTATGCATGCTCCGACAGGGTCTCGAAAACCGCAGCTCATCCCGCCTGGCTTGACAATGCTGAATGACGAGGGGAGGTTCCACTGCACATTCTCACATTTTCGTATCAATCATGGGCCAGCACAGCACAAAAACCGTGTTCAACAAGGATCAGCGTGACACATGGAGGGGTGGAAAAAGGCCAGCCACCGCGAGATTCCTCCTCCTTCGCCCTGGTTCCTTCAAGTCGACTATCCTGGAGCTTGCGGCGGCTTTGCTCACGGCAGCCAACAAGGTCTTGTTTTCGCCAAACAGGCCAGTCATACTTGGGGGATTTCCCAGTCAACGTATGCCACGAGCAGTGAACACAAAGAGGGGCCTCGAGTTCTGTGTCATACAACGTAGCATCGTTCCGTGGTGACATGTCAGCAAAAACAGCCCCCAGCTATGTACATGGTGGCGTTGGTACGTCCGAGGGAACGGCTTTGCTCCAAGTTGGGCGAAGCTAACGCAGCATGAGGTCAGAGGGAGCTCATCCCCGTCGACTTGCTCAACAGGTCCCGGACTAGGACTTGCGTCCTGGAACGCCATGAGACCGGTGCCCTGACCATTTCTTGCGGAATGTCAACAGCGAAGCGCCGTCATCAGAGGAAAAGACCAAGGTAGATCGGCCAAGCCCTGCCGTCGTCAAGTCAAGGAACCCTATTCGGCACGAAGAATGGTGGACTCGCTCTCCGTTCCCGTGCAGGTTCCGTGCAAGACGAAGTGCACAAGCATACAAGTGTCTCTTTCTATACAGAGCATGCTGTTGACGAACCAGCCGCCAATACGCGACAGCCCAGTGAGGTGGAATAGTTGCTGTAGCAGAAGCAGAAGTGAAAAACAACTTCTTTTCCTCTTCATAAACTCGTAACAGCCTAGCAGGGCTGGAAAGGGCAACTTGGCCGTGCCAGATGGAGTATGTACACAAATTCGCTGAAAATCCCGTATTCGCCTCGACGCTGTTCATCTCATCTCGAAATCGCCGTGTGATGCATCAACGCCGGCAAGACGGTTCCGTCAACCCGACTCCTTGGGCGAGCTGTCACACACGAATCCCTTGGCGGCGTGTACGTTATCGCATCGCCAGCTGTCCAGGACCTTCCCACTGCTGCCCATGGTGATGTGGATATCCGTGGCCTCGATATCGTAGCATCCGCCTGCGGCGAGACTGCATTGAAACGAGCCCGTACGCGACACGCGGCCATCGACCACAGTGCCGCTCACCCTCCGCCACGCAACGTGGTTGATCTGAAACTTGGACGAGTCGCAGTCTGTGCCGGCGTACCCAGAGTAATTCTCGCACTGCCAGGCAAAAAAGGGCGGCTCTCGCACCCTCTCGATGCGGATGTCCTCCATGGTGATGTTGGTGGCCTTTCCAAGGCCGCCTCCTCCCCCGTTGGGCGGATATCCTCTCGACGTGCCGGCCCACGTCTTCACATACGACACATGGGCCGTGTTGACGAGCGTGATGTTCCTCGCGTAGAAGTTGGTCACGTAGTCGTGTCTGCCGTTGTATTGCGCCAAGGACCCAATGGCCACGCCCTGGCCGTCGCGGAACTCGCTGTCGTAGATGCTTATGTTGGTCGAATTCCCCTTGAGAGCAATGGCGTCGTCGCCGTTGGTCACGAACCAGCGTCGGAATGTGATACTATCCGAGTTGATGGTGTCGCACCCGTCCGTGTTGAGAGTACTCCATCTCGACACCGACGTGCTGTTGACGTAGATGTCGTCCAGGTCCACGTTTCGCGAGTACGTGATAGCCATGGTCCACATCTGGCTCTGCACGAACCTCATCCCCCTGACGACCGAGTTGGTCAAGTTGCGGAAGTTGATGTTCATGGGCCGCCGGGCCACGTTGCCCTCGGACTTGGCCCAATCGTACCACACCTGGCCGTTACCGTCGAGCGTGCCCGTGTTGTGGCCGTCCCAAACCACCTTGTCGCCGCCAAAGTACCACACGGTGCTCTGGTTCTGGAAGCCGACGGGCATCGACACCGACGTCCAGTACGCAATGTCCTTGCTCCAGACCATGCGGCCGTACAGCACAATGTGCACGTCGTTCATGCCCACCGTCGTCATGTTGGTCCTGATGTGGTACTCCGGCCCGGGCATGAAGACGAGGCTCTTGGCCCGGCACTTTCCATTGAGCGCGTCCATGATGTGCGGCGCGTCGTCTTGGCTGCCGTCGCCGAGAGGCTTGATGACGCACAGCCCCCGACCCTCCGACTTGGCTTGCTCGACGAAAAAGTCCTCGGGCGGCACGTCCCGGGATGCGAGGATGTCGGCGTGCTCTCTCCCGAGATGCGACATGTCATGCGCCCACGACGGCATGAGCAACAAGGCCTGCGCCAATAGTACCACCAAGGATCGCATGACGTGTGAATGTTCGCAATCAGTGCTGTTGCTCGTCCTGTCTCTCTGCCTTCGTTGTCTTGAGGAAGCTTTCGTGTCCCTCAGCTGTCAAAGCCCGCCGCAGCTCTCAAAACATGAATCGATTCGCAACACCTAGCTTTTCATCGATCCGCGGCCAAGGTACGGTTTTGCTTTCCCACGTAGCGTTGAGAAAGTATTTGTTTTTCTTTCTTCTCTTCTTGCACGGACGCGGCGCTAATCCAGTCGAGCGCTGAGAAGCAAAAGTTTCCCACAGTCGAAGCTTGAATTCAAATCCCTCGAATTTGCTGCCAGCATTTCACCGGCCGAGGGGAGAGGAAAGGGCCCTTTTAAAGTTATCCTCGTTGGCGCATTGTCCACGTCCTCTGCTGGCCTCCTCCTCCTCCCCCACGTCCCCAGCCTAGACGTGCAGGAATGTAACGCACCAGATGGATCACGACGGACACGAGGGTGATTCGGGCATCCAGTGACGTCGCGCAAGGGAGACGTGCTCATGTATTCATTTAGCGTCGGCTGGTCGGTGCTCCAGAAACGGAGTTGTACATTCATCGTGGCACACCCAGATTGGCCCAATTTCGGGGCTCCAATATCTCGTCTTTTGCTGATCGGATGTCGAAGCCGTCATGGCCCCTGACGCGTGCTCTTTGCCGCGCCCGAGTGGCTGTCTCTCCGGGGCGCCACGGCACGAGCTCCGAGTCTCGCGCGGGCAATGCATTTGTCTCGCCTGAGGACCGGAGTATTTGGCGCTTTTTCTCTTCGCTCCCTTTACGTGTGGTATTCACACCAGATGTTTGACTACTTCTGCTGTTCAGCATCGTTTGTGACGAAAGAGAAAAATGAAAACGGCTATGCAGGCTGGCGACGAAGCAGTCGTAAAGCTGCGGGCTGGATGCGCCGGTGCTCACTTCGACTCGGTCCTCGTCGAAACTCACCAATATCATGGTCTTTCTGCTTCTCTTCAAGTTATAGACAAGCTGAGGCCATTTCTTGTTCGCGTCCCGTTTGACGGTGACCATCCACAAACCTTGATCATTTCTGCTACTCTACATTTATACTTGCATCGAGATCCAAGGGATCCAAGCCAGCCCATCGTTCTGCATCCTTCGATGCACGAAGAATTGACCCTTGACTAGTCGGCAGAAGTTGACATATAGCGTTTCGAGATCGCAATGCCTCTGCTTGGCTGCATGATAACTTGCATCGAGATCCAAGGGATCCAAGCCAGCGGATCGTTCCGCATCCTTCAATGCGCAAAGAATTGACCCTTGACTGGTTGGCAGAAGTTAACATACTATATCTATCTATAGAACGAAATGCCTCTGATATTTTATATTCAAATATGTATGTTAAGAGGAAACAGACCTAAGTCAGCGTAACGTTCTGCATCCTTTGATGCGCAAAGAATTAACCCTTGACTGGTTAGCAGAAGTTGATATGCTATATCTATCTATAGAATGAAATAATTCTGCTATTTTACATTTTAGTATGTATGTGAAGAGGAAACAGACCCAAGTTAGCGGATCATTCTGCATCCTTCAAGACGCAAAGAATCAACTACCTACTCAGCAGAAAGTAACGTACAGCATCCATCCACAGACCGCAATGCCTCGGCTGCGCTGCATGTGATCCAACCATGAAGGATTTCACATTACCCCATAACGGATTGTCCTGCTTCTTGCAACATATCCTACATCAGACCGAGTTCTCGCTGTCAACTAGCGGAGCGGTGTAACCAGTGTGGCATATATGGCTTCACGATATGGAATGCGTGCACATATCAGCCAGCAGCATTGATTGGTTGTGGAAAGATAATATTCTACTATTGCTCTTGGTCTATGCACGACACTCCGACCTGTGAATACGGAAACTACCAGATGTGAAGCTCACCGCTGATGCCTGACAAATGCGTTCCCTAAATGCACTTGCCCTCTAGATGAGCAGCTGATGAGCTTGACCACGAGGTCTGTAGAAACATGTGGTTGTCACACTAGTCCACGTGGGCAACTATGTGCGAGTTGTTGGCGCGTCTGAACCCAATACCTTGCCCTGCCAGCGTCACAGTTTTTATTGCTTTTCTGTTGTCGACGTACGCCCAATGGAAAATTGATAACTCGGGCCGGCAAAGTCGCTGACTTCCATCAGGAGGTATTACGATGGTCATTCCATGGAAGCGTTAGCGTTGGCCGTGCTTTTGTTCCAGTAGCCAGTGAGTGAAATGGATGAGATTGGCGGGTCTGATTTTCGTGCTCCCTTGCTACTAATAAGCCACGGCCATATATTCCTCGCCACAACGTCATGCCAACAGGATGGATCGACGGCCGCTCTTTCACGTGCCATTCTCTATTCAGTCGTGGCAAATCTGATGTCACGAGGTTTGAAATTCAGCTTTGATACGACAGGAGGAGAGGCCGTGGCGGCCGATAGGCAGTTCCGGGGCTCAAATATAGCGAACTTCATCGAACAATCCAGCTCGGACCTGCATCAAGCTAGCAATTTCCAGTAAAAACGATTGGAAGATGATGACGTTGGTGAGGATGTGCGAGACTGAAACCGTCTCATTCGAAGGTGCCGCGTCACCACTTTCGTCTGCTTCGTCTACGGCGCTCATGTCCGCTTCGTCTGCAATGGTCGTGGATGTTATTGTTGTTCTTCTGTTCAGGTCAAGCGGAATCGGCTTCAGCTTCTCATCTGGCAGACCGACTCGTCTGGCCAGAATGCTCTGGTCAATGGCAGCAAACGCCGACGCCTGGCTCTCTGCCACCGGATCATACTTGTCAGACGTTGGTCTTCCCGTGTCTGTTGTCTTGACGCTGGCTGGAGAGTAGTCACGTCTCGATATGGCGCGGCTGGCGTCGCTGTGGCCCACGGCAAACTCGCCCGGCGGCGTCATGGTGTTGTTTGGCGTCATTGTCTCTGGGCCTCCAGCAAGAGGCCTGGGCGACGACCGCCTCAGCTCTTTGCGTCCCTTCGGGCTTGCTGACCTGCTTGGCGTTCCCAGCTCAGAAAGAAGGCGCTGGGCAAATCCCTCGAGGGCCGACCGCCGTGACGGAGAGCCGTTTCGGCTAGCTTCCTCAAGACTTGGCCGCTCCGGAGTGCGTGGTCCCTTTTGCGATGCTGTCCCCGCCGGGACGGAGGCCTTGTCTAACATGACCTCGGCGGTCTGGAAAGCGTTGCGCCTCTGTTCGAGCAATTCTTCGAACCGGGGTATCGTGCCTTTGAAACTTTCCACTTGCTCAGTAAGATGCTTCAATACGCGGAAAATGCGCGGCAATTGAGAGTCCGTCCAATTCGGCCTGCTCCGACATCTGTCTATAGACTCGAGACGCCTTTCTTCTTCTTCCATCTGCTCGAAGCCGTGCGCCTCGCCTGTCGCTGATGCTTCGTGACTACACAGTGACCACTCTTTTTCGTCTTGCGCGTAGTCATAACTGTTCGGGTTACGGGCTAACCACCCTTCTATGGTCATGTACCCGCAACCAGCGAGGTCAACGATGGTCTCTGTCATGGTGAGATTCGTCTCCACGGAATTGATGAAGAACGTTTCGAGAAGGTCTAACATGATGCGAAGCAGGGGATCTTCTAGTCGGAGAGTATGCCGTTGGACGTCGCGCGGTAGTCCTGGTCCACTGTCAGGCAATTTTGGAGTGCTATAGTTGTTGCTTGATACTTGCGGAGAGACGAGCTTCAGTGAGCAAGGATGACTCTCGAGCCGGGTCATGGTGTCCCTGAGGATGGAAGAATAGATGTCGTCAAAATCAGCCTTACCCCCCACAGATCCAGCCAGAGTCGTCAGGAAATCGATTTCCTGAGATTGGGCCCCTACTGTGCGGTGGCTGACGGCACTCGGCTGTACCTCTGTTCGCAGCAACGTAAATACTGCATACCGATGGTGCTTCTTAAGAATGACTGAGACGAGTTGCAACGTGACGTGGATCGTTTGCTGGTTCCGTGACTTCAAACACGATAAGATCAGATCGACCAAGTTGAAAAGAAGGGGCGTCGCTCGATCCTCGGACTTCTCCATCATCATCCTCGTCAGATCCATTGACTTGCGCTTGCGGGCATCACTGATGGATGTCTCGGGCATCTCCTGACATAGTGCGGCGGCGTCTGGTAGTGCCAGCAGGTAATGGAGAATGAGACTGATCATTTCGGGATGGTCAAGAGACTCGAGAATGCGACGAAGGTACGTCAAGACGGCAACCGAAGAGCCTCCGTCGATATCAGAAGACTCTAGTAGAGATGGGTAGCTTGATGGAAAGTCAGCATGCTTGCCGAGGGGGGAGGGCTTGGCGGATTCGCCAAGAGAACATACAGAAGTTGTTGGAGGAAAATCACTTGGAAATGCTCAAGCAAAGTGGACTTGACCTCCAAGGAGCGGCAATGATTCAACACGTCCTGCCAGAACAGCAAATGCGATAGGAAGGTGTCCATATGAGACTGGAAGCCGGGTGAGCAAGAGCTGGTGACGTCGTGACTGGACGCAGGATGCTCGTAGTCAGACAGGGCCAAGACGGGCGGCAAGTCATGTGGCAAATGGTCGATGACTAGTTTGCGACTCAGCTGGCTGTACAAGGCCCCAAGGCCCGTCGCCATGAGTGTCGACAAATCGCTCTCGATGATCCATTGCTCCAGTGCAGCCGAGCTCGATGCAGCTTCGATGATGTACAAAAGCCCAGTCCGGGCAAAGTCGCCAATTTTGCCCTCGTGATGGATATAGTCGAGTAGGATATAGAAAAGGGGGAAATCGGCTCGCTGGGTCCTACCCGCGAAGCGTTCTCGGTCATCCCTTGCTTGCTGGTCGTCTCGGGCTTCGGGCAGAGGTGTCTTGAACCAGGCCGGTATGATGGTGGTGGGGTCCAGTCGAATCTTGGTGGTAATGTTGAAGGCCAACTCGATGACTCGGGATTCCGTGTCCAGACCCAATGGTACGCTGTTGACGCCGGTGACGCGCACCAACAAGTTGGTCAAGCTGGCGGAGAAGGTAGGATTCTCGACAAAGGCCTCCTCCTCGCTTTCCACCAGTGTCGCGAACAAGGAGACGGCTTCCTTGATGATCCATTCGTTGTAGGAAGTGGTAGCAATCTTTCCGATGGGCACGAAAATCTGTTTCAGGGACGCATACTGGATGCAAGGATGAGGAAGCGGGCGCCGGCTCTCATCGCTCAGGATGTTGGTCAGTTCTTGAAGGCGGTCCTCGAGCGTTTCGGCGGCTTCGCTGTCGCGGGAAAGATTGGATGATGTGCGCCAGGTCGACTGCAAACGAGACACACATTAGCGGTGCGGCTGACGTGATGTGCGGTCATGCTTCGTGGCCTCACCAACAAGTCGGCGTATTCTCTCTCGAAGCGATGCAGCCGTTGGGCTGGATCCTTTGCGTGGTCCCTGCGAGGTTGAGCCGCCAACGGGCTCAGCAACCGCGCCCACTGCGCTCGCTGGTCAGCGTGGCTGCCAGGGGTGCTTTTGTATCATGTGCGGCATGCTGTCCGAAAGATCATGACGACTCACAAAGTCCATAATGACGCCAGCGCCATCACCCGTGATGGATCGATATGGATGCGGGGTAACAGGTGATGGCAGCCGATGGTGGGATGTCGAAGAGGCTGAGGAGTTTGCATCGCACACGTCGCACGCAGGCCCTGGCTTCTCAATGTCCAGCCCGTCCTTGGACCCTGCATCAGGCACATGCAACCAAAAGGGAGAGAAGAAAGGGGACAAGGGCAGGCCGGCATGGCTAGCGTCAAGTGAGGTGTGCCAAGACAAAGGGGAGCCGGCCATTTAAATTCGACTTACGGAGGAGTTGCTACAGTACTTGCTCCATCCCTCCACAGCCAATCAGAATGATTCGTTGCTCTTGACCCGGATTTGGCCAACGGTCTTGGTGGTGCCTGGATGCAGGCTGCCAGGTCATATGGACCGGATTCCGTCGTCTGTCTGGTGACAAGATGGGTTTCTTTGGGGGGGTGTGGGGGAGAAGGGGTTTCTTTTTTCTTTCGCGGCAAAGAAAGCTGAATCGAAATGAATCGAAATGCAAGCATACAGTCGTCACCATACAGTCGTCACGCTACGATTCCTTCACGACACTAAAAGAAGAACGATACACGCCGCTACACAACACTCAATTTTCTCCCAATCCGAGAAAACAACTACGTAGTGGTGTCCAATCAAACGCTGTTGGCTGGTCTGATAGTCCTGAGACAGGATCATCTCGGACTCGCTGGTTCTCCAACACTGCCGCTCCCGGCACTGCCGCTGCTACCGCTCGTGCCGTTTCCGCCAAACGAAATACCATCTGGTCGGATGATGCCGGCCCTGCTAGACTTGAAGGAATCCTCGTCGCTTGGTTCCGTAAACCCGCTCACATCGCTCAGCATACTGGAACTGCGTCCCCTGGACTTGACACCGCGAGGTTCAAACGATGGTGCTGTCGGGGGCGGATGCCAGGCGTGCGGGCTGGGCTGCGATGACGAAGCTGCGGCGAGAGGCGCCAAGTCGCCAGATGACCCTGTCCAGATACCAGTAGGATAATGGGAAAGCACCGCTGCACTTGGAGTCCAGGATGAGGCATGTGATTGTGGGCGAAACGGCCCGTGGCCGGGCTCGCTGGGCGCCGCTTCCAAAGACATGCCATTGGCAGCACTGAGCATATGAGCAAAGCCTCGTAGCTGGGCCTGCAACAAGTGTATGCGTTCGTGCTTTGCCTTGTTCTCGTTGACAGCCTTAATCACGCGGTCCTGAAGGTTATTCTCGAATGCCCCGGCCTGTTCGAGCCATTCCGAACGTTCTTGGTAGCGACGCTCGGCCTCGTTAAAGCCGCGGGCGTTTGCATCGGTGATGTTACGGGCTTCCTTGACCAATTTGTCGATTCTCAGACCTATCTTATTGCGACGCGTGTTCAAGTTGCCCTTTTCGAGCTCCTTGACTCTGATCTCGCCGTCCAGCTTGGACTCGAAGTCTTTGAAGTCCTTCTGAAGAGTATCAAATAACATCTTCTCGGCTGCGTAGGCTTTATCGAGCTTCCGTTTCTGCTCGCCCAGCTCTGGCTCGTTGTCGAAGGTGCTCAATTGTTCCTCCAACAGATCTGCGTCGCGTTCGGCCTGAGCCTTTTGCGTCTCGAACTGCCGGATCTTCTGTCTGTGCTTCTCGTCACTACCTCCGGCCGCAGCCAGTTGGCTTTCAAACTGCTCGTTGTCCTTCTTCATGGAGTTGATCTTGGTCTTGGAGTCTTTCCGGAACGTCTTGAGACGAGATCTTTCCTCCGAGAGCCTGGCCTCCTCAGCTGCTGTCGAGTTCTTGATGATGGTCGCGGGAGAATCGGGTCGAAGAGCTTGTTGTCCAGGCGGGAAGACCGGCGACGGAGACATGGCTTCGTTTTCTCGCAACATCTCCTTTCCGGTCCTGATGGTTGTCGACAGAACTACGTCTCCGGTTTCAATGTCGACAAACTCGCACAAATATGTAGACGTAGGTCGTAAAGCATAAATGTCTCCGGTCCATCGAGGCCCCTGGTGTGCCGCTTCGTGATCTTGATTGTCTTCGCAAGACTGAACGGGGGATATGCGTGTTGGTTGCCAATATGCGTTATTGATTCTGACGTAGAAAGGCTTCGAGGCATCGACTCCAGCCGGTAGCACAACATCCGCCGCATTCCTGGCCGGTGCATCGTTTGCCGTCATCGGGTCGGGAAAGGAGCTAGTGTTGAAGCACACTTCATCGCTGCCAATGTATGATATCCATATTTGCCTTGGCTGACCATCAAAGAAGGCGCTTCCCGGGTTGTGGATATCGGAGGCATCGACGGCCGTCGAGTCTGCTGCCCACTGAGATAGCTCATACTCTTTCACCGCGACAATCTTGCTGCTGGCGAGCGCCGCCCAAAGTGGTTGCTGAAGCCGCACCTGCGCGTTCTGCTTTCGTCGTCGTTTGCTCGATGTTGCTGATGCCGCCGGTAGAAGGCTGTCCGCATCCGCCGCGCTTGACCCGCCGTCCTGAGCCGAGTCCCCAGCGTGTGAAGCACTCGACGCCGTGACGGAAGCATTGCCCGATGCGGACAATTTTCCAGCAGCCTCGGGGTCGCCCGTACCAGAAGCTGCATGGGCCTTCTCGCGCTTCAAGTACCACTCGCGTACAAATCGAACGATACCCTGTGTCAGTATGTGCATGGCCAGGGTGCTTTGAATCCATCCATGGGTACTCCTCTTATGATAAGCCATGGGCTTTTGTTCAAAAGAATCTACAAGAAAGCTAGGCACCGACCAGTCCTCAGGCAAGTGACGAGCAAGCCTGGCCCAATGGGACCGTGTCGCGCGCATGGCCTGGTGAAGCAGAATCCAGGCGAAGCATGTCGTCACACCTCGTGATGTGCCATCCTTGGCGTCCGTTCCCCCACCCACAGTGATGGCGATGACAGGTTTGGCGAACTCAAGAATGCTGTCTTGAATCGGCTGCCACAGGAAAACCCAGAAGAGAAAGAAGAAAAAGTCCATACACAGGATGGTGATCAACGAGGGTGTATGCGAGGTGTTGTCGAGGATCTCGGCAAGATTTATATTCATGCCAGTTTTGGTAGTGACCGGAGGAACAAACGTGATGAGAGCAAAGCTGGCGTAGATGAGAGAGAGCGACAGATACGGCACATGCATGAGGATGATGAGGATAGCTAGCGTGTCCTGTATCGGCAAAGACCTGACGATGGTGGCAGCCAATTCGAAGGGACCCGAGTCTTTATGTACGTCAGCCGTTTTCATGGCGCTCACATCTATTTGGCGCACGCCCGAGTCCATGACGTTGCCATTGGCACTCGCGTTGGACTGTGCCGAGTCGGACGAGGCTTCCGAGCACGTGCCCAGGGAGCTTCGCCTTACAACATGACTGGGTCGTGGTTCGATGAAGGCATCAACGCCCGTCTTTGCAGAGTTACCGTTGGCCTGGCAGTGCAAAGAAATCGAAGAGGGCGAGGACGGCCCTGCGCGGCCTGCGACGGGGTCGGCGGACCTCGCAGAGCCGTCGGTCTGGCCATTGCTTTTCCTGCTTGTGGTCCTCTTGGCCGGGCTCACAAGCCCATTGTCGTTCCTTTGATCACGAACAATGCTGCTGGACCCTTGTTGTCGTTTGCCCGAGCTGGACGCACGAGGCATGCGAAGGTCTACTGATGCTGCGCGGTGCACGTGGTTCGCGATCCTGTGGCTTTCGGGAACGCGGCGTGGCGCGAGGAATCGGTGAAACGGAAAGGCAAGGCAGCGGCCTATGGCTCAATAGCAATGAGCGAGGATGTAGCAACGAGGCGCGGTCATGCGCTTGTGTGGTCTCGGTGCTTCGGAGGAGCGGCTCGGAAAGTGCGATTGTTGTTGGACAATTCTGTGGTGCAAGTCTTGTCTCGATACGAAACCGTCGTATCGAATCGCCCGAGATGGTAAGCCCAGATTGGCGGCAGGCGATTCCTCGTCGGTCAATCGTCAGGGGTGACCAGGTCGACGATATATCTGGTGAATGGAAGGGGGGAAGAAAGGGAGAAAGGTGGGAGGAGAGGGGAGATGGTGAGAGAGACTTGCGTGCTCTGCCAGGAGTTTCGGCACGGCAGTTGTGCAAGAAAAAAATAAAGCACCAGACGGAGCAAGGTTCTCCAGAAAGCCTGAGGAAGGTGCGCTGGCGCCGGCCGGTGAGGGTGGAATGGGAAGGGGAAGTGGGAGTGGGGTGGGTGGGTGCCCCGTCCACGCCTGGAGAGAACAGTCGACAGGAATTCATTGGCGAGCTTAGCGGTTGCGCGCGGCGGGTGCAGCGGCCTGGTGCTCGGTAGATCGAGGTCAACGAGTGCACACCAGGGCGGCGGCGTCACTCACCACCAGTTCCGCCTCCACGGGCCCGCTGATGGTACAGACAGTCCCCGCCATTGCAGCTGACCCCGTGAACCACAGGGCTCAGCATGTTCTGCAACACTCCAGTCTCATCCCGCACGCATGAAATCTTTCGTCACCTCTGTCCCTGCCAAGTCAATTCACGTCTCGTCAGGGCGCCGCAAGACTGATGATAGTGCAACAGACGGGTATTCACTGCAGACGATAGCTCCCGCTTTCGCCGACCAGGCAGATATAAGCGCTCGTTACCCCTTGCAAATCTTGAATCCCGAGCCACGTCCTAGCACATCAGCCACCCGGCCTGGTGCACCACCCTCCTCCGAGAGGAGGCTTGCGGCTCGCACGCATGGAATTTAGTATAAACCAAGCATCTCAAGAACTTCGGACGCGCTCAGCTATGCGAGGGATGCATTTGGATTTAGCAAAAGACGACTGGACGACTGGATATACCTGGACGAAGATTGCATGTGGAAATTGACGGCCAGATGTCAATACGTCGTGCTGTGAAGAGGGGCAGGCAAAATAAAAGCTGCTCCCTTTCTCGCGCCCGAGATGGGTCTCGCAAAGCGCTGCACGCTCCAGGCTTGAGGCGATGAAGGAAAACATGGGGGCAAAGCTGAAGGGGTCTTGATGACGTGGGCGCTACGACGCGGTGCTTCATGCATGAGGACGATGACTCGGCACTCGAAAAAATGCCCATCATCTCCTGGGCACAAGTCATATTAACACGCCCCAGCCATAGTCGGCACATGGCACAAGTTAAGCTTTCCAGCCTTCCGACGCAGCCGAGGCGCTGGATGACTGGAGGCTGCTGCGCTGCTTGTCAGAGCCGTGTTCTCCTCTATTCCCGTTTACCCTCCCGCCGCTTTTCGCGTTAATGAAGGGTCATGGCTTGGCTGATTGGGGTCGGTGATCGGCAGAGGTTCTATAATAGCTTTTCGCCCCCATCCCATCTCATCCCGGCCCATCCCATCAACGCCTTGCAGCCAGCCTAGTGACTTCCTGCCGTGTCGCTCTGCTTACCTTCCCACCGAGCTTATTCGCATGGCTGCACAACGCTTTCTCGAAATAGCACATCGAGCGTTGCAGGCAGCCTACACTGGCATGGAAAAGGGCAAAGGAGCAAAACAGCGAAGCTGCAATCCGCTTTGACTCGAGATCGAGGTTTAATACTTCAGCCCCTGTTGTTCCAGCACACGCACAGACAAGCTGGAAGTAACCGAGCCGAGGCCAATCCAAATTCCTCTCTGCGGGTGACCACAAGGCTCCACTGACAAGATTGTGCTAATATCATGATCCCTTGCCTTGATTGTCATACTCTGCAGACTATGCCGAGTGGTTATCATGTTCGTGACCACGTACGGAGTACTCCTTACTTTTATTAGGCATGTCATCAATGTGCAGCCCAATCCATCGGGCAAAATCATCACCACCCGCAGACTTGAGACCCATGCACAACCTTCCACGCCATGGGCAGCAACGGAAGCGTCTGGCTTTCGAACGCCATGCCCATAATACGGAGGACACCGTACAATGTCTCATCCTCCCGCCCTCGAACGGACGGACAACGGGCAATCACCGCGTAGAAGCTCGGAGAAACGACGTGACCAGGACGCACCATCGAAACAACACGTCGCCTGGCCCCGAGAACGACCAGCTTCAGGATCCCATCATCAACCTTCCGTTCCTTCGCTCCGTTGGGGTCCGAATCCCTCGTCGAACCCAGCCCAGCCCAACCCAACCACACCCCGTCTCTGGCAAAAACGCACGTCAGCACCTCTTCAGCCATCATGCACATCTGAGCTGGCAACAACACCACCCATCCATCACAGTAATCCCGCCACACCACCGAGTCCATGCGGGCGCATCGCTCTTGACCGCCTCTAGCCAAATCGGTCACGAGAATACGTAGACGTTTTGCCCTGCATTCTCGTACGTTGCGCCGCCAGTCACGAGGTCGAGCCACGACGTGATCTGGCCCAAAAGTGACGTGGAGCTGCATTGGCACCTGTTCATCCAGACATCCGGTCCCCGCGCTGGTCGGTCCCAATTGTCAGCGCGGCTCCAGAATACGTATCCTTGCCCGAGAGATAGTGAGGGCAAGCACGCAAGATGACATTCCCGTAGTTGAACTCGGAAACGTCCCACCTGTCGAGACTGAATGCCAGTTGAGGTGCGTCCTGGCAGATATGGATGTTGGTGGATGTATCATCTAATGCCGCTGGTGTTTTCTTTTTCGCCAATACCTCTACGATTTCATTTTTACCCATCATTGCATGCTTGACTGTTCTGTGTCAATCGCAAACTGCTTCACAGCCCGCTCCGATAGTTGCATCTTGTTGTTGAACAGGATGCAAGGTGGCATCAAGCGTGCGGAAGCAAGGCAAGACCCAGTACCACGAGTCCTACACCGTGACATCCCGATACTGCTCGTTTCTTTCCCCGAAGACCCCTTCGACCTCCGTCTCAAACGGGCCTTGTCTCTTCTCAAAGCTCATCGTGCGCGAGGCGGTGCCCGGCGCTTCTCATGCCGTCTGCGCCATCGTGCCTCCAGTCGACGTGAAGGCCCTTGACGGACTGATATTCACCGCGCAAGCCGTATCCTCGAGCACTCTGCATCGTGATCCGCATTCGCCTCTAAGCCTGGGTTGATCGCTGTGTCATCGTGGCCCATGTAAATGGATGCTCCAGCCTGATTTGCCGAGACCTCAACGAGACATTTCTTCCGTATTTTTGATATGAGGACTTGTTGCCAATAGCGATGCTGCTGAGGCGCATCTCAAATTTGGCCTTGCCCAGCAAATCTCCATGTTGAAGCGGACCATGGCCGTCGACGCTCCCTCAAAGCCTCACATCCATTGTTGCAACCATACTCGGCCCCCGCGGCTCCTCCTCACCTCTTCGCGAGAAGTCCACGAATTGGAAAGGAATGAAACACTCTCCGCGACCGTAAAGTCCCTCTATGAACGTCTGCGCTCGCCCTCGTTCTTCATCCAAGCCCCCAATCAGTGGGGCCATTCCACTCCCCAATGCCGCCTCCCCGCAAATCCGAGTCCCAATCTTGCCACCGTCAAATACAACACAACAAATGACGTCCCCGACCAGATCGTGTTCGTGAGCCGCACTCCCATAGCCATGAAGGGTCCTGATCCCTCGCTGAGACGCCAAGTCATTGCCATATACAAAGGTACACATTTGCGGCGATGCCAAGGGCACTGTGTCCTGCTGGCGCTGTGCACGGGCTGATCTCGTTGCAGAGCTGCTCTTCCTCGGCCGGGAATACCCGCTGGGCTTCGACTTCTTTAGGCCCCGGCTTCACCGGGCCTTCATGTCTCGAGCTGCGGAGCGCGATGAGGACAAGATCCGTGCGGGCATCGCTCATGCGAAATATGTGAAGAAAGGTTTGTAGCTGTATCCTGAGCGGACTGCGGGGAGGGGGGGGGGCCGCATCGCTGACTGGTTTGTTTCGATAGAGGTTGAAGCATTGTGAGAATGCCCTGTCGCGATACATTGCGGACCGAGTGAAAAATCTTGTGGCCGTCCTGCTTCTTTGTGGGTTGACGCGTCTTCAATAGATACTATCTCAGGCGATACCGCACGCTGAGGAGGCGATACAATTCCGACGCATGAGCGACGCGCCGTAAGAGAGCTCAACTTGTCAGGCAGCAACAACGTCATACCGCGTTTTTGTGTGATTCGCCAAGATTAGACGACGTTTGTGTTCTGCGGCAGCTTTCAAGCCGCGGCTCATACATGTCTAAGCTATCCTGCGTTAGCCGGACATCCTGAGAGTCTGGCATCATGAATGTGCGGCAGCATCATCAGTCATAACAAGAGCTGTCTTTCTTCCTCGCCCACCAAGCTCCGACTTCGAGACACTCGCCCCAGCTGACGCCATTTTCACTCATAACGTCACTCATCATCTTATCCAGCCAGACATCCCACTCGTCTTGCGATTTCCCACTGACTTCCCTCAAAACAGGCTCGAGCGCCTGCACCTGTTGTACTACGGTCAAGAGGGCCGTGTTCCGAAGAGCCGTCTGTCCTGTCGTCAGCTTACGATCGATCCGGGAGTCGCCCTGCCTCTGCTTTATCTGCTTGCCATCCTGGGTTACAACACCGCCGACACCTTCACGCTCCCAGCGCACCTCATTCAATGGGATGGCCAATCGCCTCGACTTGACTCCTTCCAGGACCTCGACTTCTTGCAAGAGCACTGGACCTATGAGAGTGCACGGTACGGCACTCAAGTCTCTCGACTTGAGCGCCTTGGTCAACCATGCGTTGTAGTCAGCGAGAAAACTATTCGGGGTCACAGTCATCGGAGTGTTGGAGGACATGACATATGCCCCTAAGCTCGCGGCGGCCTCTTGCTCATCTGCATCTTCCGCTGTGTTTGCAGATCCGGGTACATGGGGTCTCAGCATGCGGATCAAGTGATCCGACTCCCAGATTTCCAGCGTGCCGCCGGGCTGGAGTAACCGCAAGTACTCGTCAATAAAAGACTGGCTCTGTGCGTTTGTTATCACAAGACTCATGTCTTTCACCATGACCAGATCAAATGCTTCCGCGGCGAGTGGCCAGGGCACCTGTCGGAGGTCGTGATGCACAAACTCCCACTTCATTTCTCCATCCGGCTTTGTAGCATCCGAAGCCGTGTTGGCGCTGCCAGGCGATACAGGCGCAACATCAATTCCTGTGAATGAGATCTGAGTGTGACCCCTATCTTTGAAATATCTGTGGCACATCATGCTCCAAAAGCCTGAGCCGCACCCAACTTCGAGGACACGCTGAGGGGGCCTCTCGACCAGCGATGGCGAGCATATTGGTGCGCCAAATAGCTGAATGAGTAGGAGCGTTCGTAAGGACTGACGATGAAGCTCGGTCAGGTCCGAAGGCAAGGGATAAGGATTTGCCGCCTCGCTGAGATATGTTCGGCCGTTGCGCTGTACAAAAGGTCTCGATGAGGGCGATGTAGCCTCTACTCCTGATTTGTCCGACGCCATAATGCATTCGAGCCGACTTTGAAGTTGTGTGTGAGTAGCGCATGGGGGCAAGATCACGAATTCGGTAGTCACCTAATCTCAGCAGTCAGTACGGCATGCACCCAGGGTTCTGACGAGACCAGTGATTGCGCAACAGCAAGGAAATTTGAAGTGCAGTGCTTACGTGACCACCTTGAATCTTATCTGCAGCCTCTCTCTGGAAGAAATCAGGGCGAGGACGGCTTATTCGTTGACAAAGAATTGTCAATCGACAAAACGGTTCGGTGGACTGTTGCTAGTGGTGCCCCGCGGCGGGGCGGTCCGTCTGCATCGAATGTCTCGTACGAGGAGCGGCTGTCCTTTTAAAGCGCGCCGTCAAAGCTCGTGATCGGTGTCCGGGACGAAGGCGAGCTAGAGACGCGGTGTGAAAGGTCCTATTGATGGAGTCGGGGCTGGAATGAGCCGACAAGGTGCCACCAGAGGAATTTTCTTGCTATTGTTGTTGGTGTTTGTGTCGACGTGTCCGCAGGCAAGCGAAAAAGCACGGGCACTCGCGCTAACAAGCCTTCGTCAAGGTTTGCTATGTCAAGAGTCTGTCACTTCCCGGCGGCGATGACCGACGGAGACAGTGCTCGAATGATCTAATCGGAAACGCAGCTGGACAATCCCACTCTACCCTTCATCGCCATACTCGGTCAACACTTAGTCTAGCGCGTGCGACGAGCGGGCACGATGCTTTTAAAGGGCTGATTGATCGCTTCATAATTGTCGTCAGCTGGAGAGATCCGTCTCAAGGGCTAGCAAAGCCGACGCTAGCTCTCATGACTCGAGCCAGCTCAGGGTCTCCTGAGCAAGCACTGCCATACCGGCCGAGGAGGCGTACCTGTGGCCGGAAGGGCATACTGGGAAGCGCAGTGAGAGACGTTCATTGCATCTGTGCCCTTTCACTGTGATCGATATGCGGCTTCAAGGGCCAGCTACGAAGCTACCACAGAAATACTCTGAGCAGCATTCATTGCAGCCAAGGCAGTTCGCAGCGAAATTCGGATCATGCCACCCCCCACAATATTTTGCGATCGTAATGGGTTTCAAGCGAAAACGGAGAAAGCTATGCTGGCCATTTCCGTCAATGCTCGTTCAAAACAGACGACGTTCAGTCAGATTTACCCACGGTCAAGTTCGTGGAGCTCCAACAGGATACTGGCTGGACAAAAGTGGGAGCATTGTGAAGCGCAGGAATTGTCCATGATGTTCCTAATCCCGCCGGGCGCCATGCGATTGACCGTGAAAGACGTTGTCCATGCGCATCTTTTCCCCTTGGGCTATACCATAAGCTCAGTGCGTGCCGATCAGGAGTGGATGCGTCCCAGAGCATTTCGTGGAGCGGTTTCAATGCAATTTGGTCGGATATGTTCATAAATAGCGGCATTTTTGCATAGGGGCTGTTGTCTGCCGCGATTCTGAAACGTCCAATGCGAGACAAGTGAAAGAAAGACGCTGATAAACGACAATGACGGCATGTCGAGAGAACTACCACCAAATAACCGAGAGTGTCTATACACGTAGCATTAGAATTGGAGCTTTAAAGCTTGAATTTCGAAGGTTGATTGTTTGAAGCGAGAATGTACCTGACTTTGAAGGCTCAATGTATCTCCCCAATCATCGAGCAACGCCAGTCAATACAGACATAGTCAACTTTGGAATCGAGTGCCTCCAAGAATTTGAGCGGCAATCATTACATGCTCACGCAAAAACAGCTCTTGGGGTTGTTTGGCGGCAAGCATGGCTGGCTCTATAGGGCGTGAGAGAGATGTAGTACTTGCCTCTCGACCGCCCGCCGCCATAAGCGGGTCGATTGGTAATTCGGAGTTCAAAAAAATGTCATGCAGGTCATAGACATGAGAAGCTGAGCCTAATTTGCAGAGGATTCGAATGAGACAGAATCTTATGTCATGTTATATCTGAAAGACAATTTGTTGGTTCAGAGGCAGGAGTGTTCGCAAGGCTGGTCGCTCTTTCCTTTCCCCGCTGCCTCAATGAGAGCGGTCCTGTGTCCAGAACTCCGCGTGTGGTGCTAGTAGCGGAACAAGCTTGTGTCTTGACCCGTGACTTCCGTCTCCCACTGAGCGCTTTATTGTCACAGCAAACTGATCTCTTCGAGGCTGTCTGGCGTCCGGCAATGGGTATGGTTGCGACTCATAATGCCTTTAATTTTGGCTCAGGGCTCATACCCAGTGCTCACTGCTTCACTTCTACGGAGCTATGATTCGCTCTCGATATTCGCACGCGGTGTCACAAAGGGCATGCAATTGTGGCGTGATGCCGATAATGCAGGCTCTGTGTCTCGTGCTCCGCAGATCGGAGACTCAAGTCATTTCACAAAGGGGCGGGCCAATTTGCTAAAAGTCTTGCCAGATAACTTTGCCGGTCTTCGATTGCGTCGGCATTGGAGTTGTGCTGATGGCAGAGACATTTGTTAATATGGTACGCCCGAGTGATGCCTAGCCGAGCACAATCCGCGGCGTTATTCCAGGAGCGCGTGGTCCTGCCCGAATTCATCCATCGAATCAGAGCACAGCGATTTGATCGGGCTTTTGCTCGGTACTGGACTTGACAAGCATGATTTTCCACTGGAGACAAATGCCGGGAAACAGTGGCTATTCCGCCTTATAGAGCGATCTGTGTCAATGTGTCACGGCGGACCAATTTGCCTCTTCGCCCCTGAGAGGCGGTTGAATGAAGCCCCGGTTGAGTTATCAATTGACTATGAATAGTGAATGGTTTCTGCAGGCGATAGATTGCTCACCAGCTCGCACCTGCATCGGCAATTCTTAAGAGTTGTCTCAGAGAGCTCGGACCATGTTGCAACTTTCGCCCTACTCCACCCAAGTTCTTTTGGTGATCCGAGGCTAGCCATTAGCTCTAATCCTGCAATCTGCGATGGGTTGACGAAGTGCCGCTTAGTGATGATTAAGGGACCATGTCCGCCCTACACACGTTCATGTCCTACGTGATGTTGGCAGATACCTGAGTTGTCTTCATATTGTTTGCTAGATGTGCAAGACTGAGTCGGTCGGCTTCTTCATTTCGTGGGGTAGGGATTCAATCATCACGTGTGGCCATTCAAGGTGAGAGCGCTCTGAACACGTGATGACACAGCTACTTTGACGCACGGCCGTCAGAAGCTGCCCAAAAGGCACGTGACCGAACTGCAGGTTGTTCAATGCAGATCGTCTTCGGACGCAGGGGAGTAGTCGTGATTTGCACTTCGATATCGGCCACTATCATTCCGCCAAAGTATCTGTTGGCAATTTCAGTGATTATTACAAGTTTCCAAAAGCAATTATTATCGTAAGTAAAATTTTTCGCTGCGCCTGCCTCTCCCACGTTTGACAACGTGCCCTTTGGAGAAACTTGAGGTCGTATCATGATGCAAAGAGCACGTCGAGCTAATCTGTCCTCCCTTCAACCAAGCATACCCGCAAGCTGGCCAAACATCCGGTCTTCGTCGAACAGTCGATTGCTGCCTCTCCTCCGACGCGCTCTCGCATCTTGTATTCCAGATCACGACGTGCACCCCCGGATTGCGATCATCTGCTCCTCAAGCCCCCGCTCCTCCGGTCTAGCGTTCACCATCCACAGCGACGTTGAACCGCATCGTCGGACTCATCAGGGGCCTATGTGACAAAAATACCGATAATTCGAGCCCATGCGTAAATGCGACCACAAATCCCGTTTGCTTCCTTACATGAGCCATACTGGATTATTCACCCAGCAAGTCGCCCCTGCTGCCGCCAGCAACCTACTTCGCAATCGCTGAGCTGGATCTTCCTCCAGGAGTACAGATGGTGGTACGGCCGAATCTGAGCGACCCGACACACACTTCTCCTCGCTGATAGCGGCCCAACCTGCCGCGCTCACTTTCAGCTGCCGAGCCCTGCGCCGGCGAGCTCGCTGAAATTCGCTGCAGCCGTCAATCGTGTGACAGCCAAAGACATGTACTCTCAAAACCATCAGCAGGGGCACAATGCTCGGCTGAACGGGGCGGGACGTGGAATGCCCGGCATGCCTTACAACTTCCAGCAACATGCCCAACATCAGCATCCGTCCCAGCCCCAGCATCATCAAGGTTTGCAACACGACCACAATATGACGTCGGCCAACGGGCTTAGTCACCACGCATCTTTCGGCTCCAACTCCCTGGCAGCATCGAGCGCCTTCAATTCCGGTCTCATGTCGAACGGACACTCCGCAAACAATCGAGCTAGCCAGGCTCCTCAGAACGAAATGTGGCAGGAACAACTGCGCATGCATAAGGAAGCAGAGAGAGCTCACTCAGCCATGACCGACCAGCAGGCGCCGCACTATTATGCGAGACTAAAAGCTTCTGAGAATCGAGGCATTGGCGGACCTCTCCCGACTAGTGGTAGGGCGCAAGCTGACGAGGAAAACGACCCGGATGACAGGAGGCGACCGTATATCCTCAATCAGGAGATCACCCGGCAAGATTGGCACAACATGGACATGTCGGGCCAGGGTCTTCGTAATTTGGCGATGGAGTTATTCCAGTACCGTTTTCTCAATGAGCTATACATTGCCTCGAATAAATTGACCAGGCTGCCAAGAGCAATAGGTGAATTGCGACAACTACGCCACCTCGATGCTTCTTACAACCAAATCTCAGAACTTCCTGCGGAACTGGGTATGTGTACCTATTTGAAACATTTATTGCTCTTCAACAATGACATCCGCGATCTGCCTTTCGAGCTAGGCTCCCTTCACTTGTTGGAAATGTTGGGCATAGAGGGCAATCCTTTAGAGCAAAGTTGGAAACATGAGATCATGGAGAAGGGCACGAAAAGCGTCATCAATTCTTTGAGAGAGGGCGCTCCGAGTAAGTTGGCCATTTTGCTTTGATGAAAGTTGAGGTACTTCCGCTGACGCCAAGATGTCGCAAAGTGCCCGAACCACCGGCGCCACGGAAGGAAATCGTCATTCAAGAAGACTTCTCGCCGTCCTTGGAAAGAATCAAGGTGTTTTCCTGGAACATCTTGTGCGACAAATATGCCACGCCTCAAACATATGGCTACACTCCAACCAATGCACTCGATTGGCAATACCGCAAAAGCTGTATTCTGGAAGAACTAAGGCTTCGTGATGCCGATTTTCTCAGCCTACAAGAGGTCGCTACAGAAGCCTTCAAGGAAGACTTGAGTCCAGAGTTGGCACAGATGGACTACAAGGGGGTTCATTGGCCCAAATCTCGTGCCAAGACGATGAATGAGAAGGACGCACAAACCGTGGACGGATGTGCCGTGTTCTACAAGCAGACCAAATACATACTCTTGGACAAGCAGCTGATTGAATTCGCATCCATTGCCATCAACCGACCGGATATGAAGAATCAGCATGACGTCTTCAACCGGGTGATGCCCAAGGACAATATCGCCGTCATCTGTTTTTTCGAGTCTCGATCGACCGGCGCACGTATCATCCTGGTCAATGTGCATCTGACATGGGAGTCTGTGCTGGCAGACGTGAAGGTCATACAGACTGGTATTCTCATGGAGCACGTCACCAAGTTGGCCGAGAAGTATGCGAGGTGGCCACCTGTGAAGGATAAGAAACTCATCACTGGCCCTCTCGCTGATGATGCCGAGGCCCCCAAACCTCAGCTCGAACCTGGGCCCAGCCAAGAGTACCGATCCAACACCGATATCCCGCTTATCGTCTGCGGTGATTTCAACTCGACGGAGATGTCCTCAGTGTATGAGCTCATGTCTCTCGGCAGAGTTCCGCCGGACCATGCAGAGCTTAGCAACTATCAATACGGAAGCTTCACCCGAGACGGTATCGAACATCCTTTCAGTCTCCGGGATGCATATGCCCATCTCAAGAAGACGGCGGACGAGATGCCGTTCACGAACTACACACCGGGATTCGCGGACGTAATTGATTACATCTGGTACTCGACGAATACTTTGGAAGTGGTCGACTTGCTCGGTCCTCCTGATCCTACTTATCTCAAGAGGATGCCCGCCTTTCCCAATTGGCATTTTCCTGCTGATCACATACAAATCATGGCCGATTTCGTCATCAAGGCCAGGAAAGAAAAGAAGCAAAACCACGATCGGGAACCTGATTTCGGCGGGCCTTCGGGATCAGGCCGGTCATGATGGACGAAGACGATAACGACACATGCTCCTCTCGGTGCGAAGTGTGTCATGTTTTACTAAAAAGGTGCTCCGAACAGTGACGACGCTAGAGCACCTCAAATCTGGATGTAGCTTTTTGGGTTCTTTTTGCAAATGGAGTTCAAGGATCTTTTGCGTGGTCGGTGGTCGGGCCGAGCGACAATTGTACCTGTGGTATGTAAATAGAAGGGAGCTGACGCGCAAGGGAGAGCGATTCTCGCAACGAGAGAAGGAGGTGGTATTGCGGTAGGACTTGTAGGAGTTGATTGATGCCCTTTTCCCTCCCCCCTTTTTTTCCCCCTTTTCACTGTTCAGGTTTACATCTCAACATGTCTATGCCAGCGAGCGTGAATGTGAGCGAAATATTTCTATTTGTAGACGGTCACGAAGTGTGGTTGAACGAAGCTCTTGACTGCGTAAAAATGCTGCAATGCCCGTCATCAAGTTATCCGACAAGCACAGGGTATCATCATTGGCTTGTAGCCGATGGCGGTGCTGGCCGCACTATACTGGACTGAAGACAAGATCATTCGCGTCCAATGTCTTGGAAAGCGCTTCGATCCGGCTGAGCACCCATTAATCTTCAGCTCGATTCCATGCGCGTTGGCGGGGCCTTGAATATGAGCCGGTGCAGCCGGTGCTGTCTCTATCTTAAACTTCCAGCCCCGAGGCCACTGCCCTACGTAAAGGCTGGCCACAGAAGACAGACAGACCGCAGTGGCTACCATGACTCTGCCTCCTTTTGAAAGTCTTTGCTCTCTCGTCTGACCCATTAGCAGCAGGTCGATGGTGGTCTGGCAGCTATTATATGGCAACAGCTGAGGTCGGCGAAGATGAAACAGGCTCCCTCTCTTCAAGCCGGATATTATGACGTCCTAATACGTGTAGCGAAAGTACGGGTTCTCCTTGTCCGTCAGGTCCTGAAACGCCAGCTTCGCCCGCTCTGTCTCGTTCTCCGACACATGCCTTTTGCGCCGGTTGCCTAATCGTAGCACGACGTAAAGGGCAATAGACGCAACGATACAAACAGTGTAACTAAGGAAACCGTCATCAGGACATGTTCCTGTAAATTGAAAGGGGGTAAACGAAGAGCTCTCCAAGTGTCAGAAGCTCGGGCTCACCAGATGATCAGCCCAATCCAGAGAGCCGGGTAGTGACGATCCTTCGTCTCCGACAAGACAAGCTGCGGCCCCACGATGTTGCCCACGCAATACGCAACAAAGGTCGTGGCGGCCATGAAACTCTTCTTG
Source organism: Aschersonia sp. MBC 735 (assembly GCA_030783925.1). Lineage (NCBI taxonomy): Eukaryota > Fungi > Ascomycota > Sordariomycetes > Hypocreales > Clavicipitaceae > Aschersonia > Aschersonia sp. MBC 735. The sequence goes on along the minus strand of JARJRV010000010.1, from coordinate 9,371 downwards.
GTGTGTCCCGCCACATTCGACATTGCCAGCGTGAGTGTCAGACTTACCGTCCCGCCGAAGAACCCCGTCAAGGTATATCCAACCACGGGGGCCGCCGCGCGATACGTCCAGCGACTCTTCCACATCACGGCGCACCCTGCAATAACGGGCAGACAGCAGACGATGAGCATCACAACGCGCATGTTCTTGACGGCGGAACCAACGGCACCCGTCCCCAGAATGACGACGAAGACGAGTGCCCCCAACGGGAACTGCAGCAGGATGGCCTCCAGGCTGCTCCAGCCAAAAGTCGACACAATCAACGGACCGAAGCCACTGACGGCGCCGTTGATGGTGTATGCGGCGGCCATGATCAGGCTCACCAGCCAGACCTTTACGTCGCACACTGCCTCGCGCAGCTGTGCTCCCTTGAATGTTGCGCAGCGCACGCCCGTCTGGCCGTGTCGCAGCCTCTCGACGGCAACGAAACGCTCCTGCTCAGTCAAGAGCCAGGCTGCGACGGGCGACGTCGGCACTGCGACGAAGCAAACACAGCCAAAAACAAAGGTCAGCCCCCCCGCAACCAGATAGATGTACTGCCAAGGACGTAGCATTCCTGAATCGACGCGGGCGAAGGCGTAGTTCAGCGCTCCTCCCACGATGACGAACGACCCCGTACTGCTATACCACCAGCTTTGACGGATCGCCTGCTCCTCTTGCGTGTAGAAGCTCGAGACAATGCACATGAAGCCGGTGGGTATGACGCTCTCCACGACACCGAGGAAGAAGCGCTGCGCGTATAAGCCCTGCCAGGTGGTCACGGCAGCGGTGGCCATGCACGTCACGGACCAAAGCACGACTACGACGCCGAGGAACCGGCCCGTGTTGGAGCGCTGCAACGCGAACGTCATGGGGTACACGCCTGCAAGCATGCCAAAGTAGAAGAGGGACGTTGCCCAGGAAAGGCGCCGTGTGTCGACCGTCGGCGGGAACGTGGACGAGTCTGTCACGAAGAGATCGAGGTCCCCGGTCATGCCGAGTAGGACGGCCGAGCCGAGGATGGCCTTGTCGTAGTACACGAAGCCATCTAGGGCGTGTGAGGCAAGAGGGTAACGAAGGGGGGAGAGGAAGGCTACGCACAGCCGATGACCATGGCTGGGATGAGAAATCGATCAATTTTGCGCAAGACATGAGCTGCGACGACGGGGTCAATGTCGTGCTTCTCGGCGCCGACGATGACGGCCGCGTCATCTTGTGCTGTTGTTGCGGTGGGATCTCGCGCCATGTACACGGCTCCACGATTTTGTTTTCGGGGTGATGATGCTCGATGGCCGTGACTTTTGTGGCAAGATGCAACATGGCGAATGACGTGATAAGGTCGCGCCGCCACGAGATGGTCGGGGCTTTGAATGGAGGGGCCGCCGAGATTGACACCCCACGAGGCCCAGATGCGACTGATGACTCACCACGATAGCCTCAGTCGCAAAACGTCAGAGTGCTCGTTTCCTTACGGGTTTTGCCCTTGTCGACAAAGTTCGGTGGTGAGGCGCGGCTGATCAGGCCGCAGAAGTGCCGCGCGACAAGACTAAAGACGGCGATGTTCTGCCATACACATCAAGTAGTCGCGGAAATGCCTGAATTGCTTCGCAGACATTACGTGAGCGTTTCATGACGCTCAAGCGTCCAAGACATCCTAGAGACCTGCTTGAGCCAAGTCGTGGCGATGATGCCCGGCATACAAGTATGGAGGGACGCGCAATGACCACATGATATGATTGACGAGCCGCAACGCCCTGCAGGTGACATCTCAGACCGAGGCTGGAAGGCCCGGAGGTGCGTGCCGCGCGCATCATGGCACCAAGGCTGCGCTGCATCAGCACTTCGCCACTCTGACACCAGCCGTGTCTCTAAAAGGCGACCATTTCGTTCCCCATGAACGCCAAATAATCAATCGGCGCTCTGTCCATCTTACTGGTGCGACGTATACACGCGCAGATCCCCGAAGTACTCCGATGAACCAGCTCAACCGCTCCGGGAACATGCCACCCCCAATGACCACGACACGCGAGAGGCACACGGGTCAAGCCGAGGCGACGGACAGCTCATCCGATGTGGGAGAGGACGCGCGCAGCACCGAAGACAACAGGCCGACTCCGGTCAACCGCAGCTCCAACCAGCCCATGAAAGAGCCTCTCACTGCGCCCTGGGCCCTGCCCCTCAGCGACACAGACTTGGAAAAGCTCAAACGCGGGTTCTGGCCACGAGACATGGACGATAAATGGCACATCAAGGTCGAGGATCCAGACGAGAGCGGCAACATCTCGATTCGCATTCGTCGGAGCTGGACCCAGATGGAAATATACATCCTGCACATTGTCGTGAGCTCGGGGCACGACGACGGTACAAGCGCAGGGCCAACCATCCAGAGCATCACATGGGAGGGGAACCGGAACGGGTGGCAGAGCGACGCAGAGCAGACCAAGAAGGAGGCCGTTCATCTGTGCAGGGGCTTGCTTGGGTGTCAGTTTGAGACGCTCCCGCGTTACCCTGCCGATGAGGTGTGGAATTTTAGTGCTTATAAGAGGCTGGAAGCAGAGTGAGGGGTTGCGCTTTTTTGAACCATGAGGTAGCGGCTATGGAGCTGTCTTGTATGAAGCTTATTCCTGGATCCTTGAGCTTGTATGCAAGTACAAGCACTTGCCCATCCTCTGTGAAGTATGGTATGCCACAACATGAACAGTCAAGACAACGATAAGCCCCGTCCGGGCGCGCTGGGAAGCGAAGGCACTCGTTCATGATGAGCCGGGAGGCTAAATGAGATACAAGGCTGCATGCGTCATCACAATCCACGGTGTAGGGCTATCCCTCTACGTGCATGGCTTCTGAGCACATCAGCTCCAATCTTACCTCTAGTATTCGGCCCCCGAGCAGTTCAAGGGCTCTCCTTCGTACATCCCTGATGGATAGACGACATGCGAGGCGGAAGGCTCGTCATCCTCTGACCACCAACGTTTTGGTCCACTGTATGTAAGCTCAGTCAGCCTGCCGACGCATGTCTTACCATGATACATTTCGTTTTCGGAATTTGAGGACCGAGCGAAGTCTATGACAGGGGCACAGCAGACTATAAAGGTCCCGGGCAGAGAGTTCAATTGGGTCACGACTATCACTTATAGGGGTAATAGCCCAATTTTCTGGACCTCATGGGACAAAGTTCAGCTGGAGAAGGGCCTTGAACCAGCAACCCGGCTCACAAGGCTGTCAATGGACCAAAGGAGCCTGCCCCTTGTCGCAGCTTGATGTGGGTGATCCCGGCTGACGGCTTTGCTGCTTTACAAATCTCTGACCGGTCGTGTTCGGCTACGTACGCTGCGGACTTCCAACGCTGCATGATCGCCGCGTCTGTGCTATGAGGCCATCATTGATGTGCCGTGCCACTTGATCTTCTTGGCGAGAACAATCAAGATTTTCCGAAAATAGCAAGTTGGTCTTTTCTGTTAGTCGCTGTGCGCCCTCGAAGAGTACAGATTTGGAGATGATCGGCCCGCAACACACTCCACCAGGACACGAACAAGCGCGTGATATCAGTGAGGCTGCTGCACCAGTTTGAGGGACACAATGATCAATGCAGTTTCTTCAGCCAAGTGACAACATAAATATTCTTGAATGGAAAGATGTCCGCAGAGCAGAGGGCATACATTTCGTCCGCGCATTGAGTCAGTCGTCCCCTCGATTCTTGGCCCAAACTACCCTGTAGTTTCAACTGCTCAGGGATCATGATTGACAAACAGTGAGCGTCAGTCCGAGAGGAAGTTTCCATGTACATTCGCCTATGGACAGTGCAGCCCTACGAAAAACTTTCACGAAAGGCCAATCGTTGGTCAACGAAGATATCATCATCGAAGGCACGATTCGGCCGACGACAGTCTCTTGAGCATTTCCACACCCAGGTAATGAGGGCTATATTCAAAATGGGTACCTGCTGTAGGGAATCAAGAAATAATTCGTGGGAGACCAAGTGTCATGTCTTCGAAACTCTTTGTGGTACCTCGTCTTTGATGTACTTGTCTAAAATGTCAAATGATATGTTACTGCCTCCGCATACCACAAGCACAACAAGGCTTGCCTCATTCAGTCCAGGAATGAGCTTGGTGAGTTGACCACTGTAACAAAGAGCAGGACAAACACCGCAAGCCAGTTCAACGAGCAAGCGTTCCTCGTCGAGGAACCGCTTGCAACCTCTCATGGCCTCCGCATCGGATAAGACTGCGTTGACAATGGAGTGTTTCTGAGTGGCGTATTCAAACGCTCTCTGACAAATCTTCCGCGCGCCGAGGCTTGTTGCGAGGCTCGTGATGGCAGGAAGTGTGATGTGCTCGCCTGTTTGGATGGCTTGTGCCATGGAGTCGGCACCATCGGTCTCGACGGCAATGATGCGTGTTTTGTCCCACCTCGCATCATCGACGCCTTGCACGATGCCACAAAATAGTCCACCTCCGCCAACGCTGCACACAATTGCATCAGGCTGAATCTGGCCTGCAATGACAGGGGAACCCGTACCATGGCCATCGATCGTTGGATAATGGCTCACGGCCTGCGGCAATTGCTGCAGAACCTCCTCGACGATACCCGCATTTCCATCCCAGACTTCAGGGGAATCAAACGGGTGGACGTAGACGGCCTCTTCGCCATTTGCTGCCGCATCGGCCATCAGAACTTGGGTGAGGTGGTCATTGGCTTCTTGCCAAGACGCTCCCACTTGAATGACCTCCGTCGCGCCAGCTTCTTGCAGCTTCCCGATCATGAACGGCGTCGTCGATAATGGCACGACGATGGTTGCTTTGCACTCAAGGGTCACTGCTCCATGAACACAAGCCAAGCCTGCATTCCCGCCCGAGGAGCAGTAGAAATGCAAGCGCGCTGGATCACGCGAGCTTTTGTACTTGGCAAGCAAGAAGTTCCCGATGCCCCGAGACTTGAAGGACCCGGAAGGTTGGAGGTTCTCCAGCTTCAGGAACACATTGCTTGAGCCGTGGGCGTCAGCAACATGCGCTGGGCAGCATGACGTATAACTTACCAGCCCGCGGCTTTGCTCAAGTTGTGCGACTTGATCAGCGGAGTCTCAATCCACGGAATTTTCGCGTCTTCCATGGCCATGTCGTGTTCGTGACGGAACTGGCGCTGAAGGACCTGGGTTGTCGAACTTGTGCTTGCCGAGTCACGCAGATGCAAGTAGCGGGGTTGGACGGAACGGGTAGGAACGCATTTCAGCGGCTCTTTCCGTCCTACGGAAGAACATGTGTGTGTGGTGTGGTACGTTATGGGTGCGCACTTTGCCGGAGAGTGCTCCGCTTAGAGGCTCTCAGCCAATCGGCTACGGAAAGCAAGGGGCACGCACCCCTCTGCATGACCAATTACCATGGTGGAGCAGCATCCAGACAGTGTCCGTACAGGTTCCAGACCCTGCAGCAGCAGCACACGCGGCAGGTTTTCAGATTTCAGCTTCTGCCAGATCTGGCGTGAGGACTCGCGTCCATACCACTCAGCGCTGGACGGCAGGTTATGCCTGAGCAGACAACATTGCAAGCAAACCGAGCTGGGCATCAGCGTTTCGGGAGGATCCATCCATCGACGAGCTCCACAATCGTCAACAAGCTTAAGTTTTAGCTCATCTACTCCGTACCCGTCACGCCAATGACGTCCTAGACTTGTCAGTGGCGGTCCCCTGCCTGGGATGGCCATGTCTTGACAATGGCCATCACCAATGCGCAGGCGTCTCTCGCAAAATTGCGAGACAAAGGAATCGCATCTGCATACAGACCTACATCGAGACTCGCCAATCTTCTGTTGATGTCTGGTTGGCATCGCTCAGTCTGCGCTGACAGATGCTTGCACTCAGAGAAGCGGATGCTCGAGGTGCGTAGCCCTCCAAGACTGACAATTTGAACATCTCGTCATCAAGCGCATGTGCTCACCGACGCATTTATTTCGACGTCAGGCAGTCCGAGACGGCCCATTTCAGGCTATGTCGACCCCGACTTCCCCAATCCTAATGGTGAATGGGATACTCCCATCATCATATATGGCTACACGCCCATCTTTGCCCTGGCCGTCTTCTCAGCTGTCTGGTTCTTCGTTCTGGCATTGGCACACGTCGCCGTGACCGTCAAAACAAAGACTTGGTGGTGGCTCCCGGGGCCTATCGGGCTCGTATTTGAAGTCATTGGCTACATTGCACGATCGCTATCGGCGAGGAAAGATCCTTACCATCTCATATATTTCATTCTCAACTACTTCTTCATCGTAACAGCGCCCGTTTTCCTTGCCGCGGGCATATATACCGTGCTCTCGGTTCTCATCAAAAGGCTCGGACGAAGTTATTCGTTCCTCTCTCCGCGCTTCATTCTCATCTTTTTTATTACATCGGATGCCATCGCCACGGTCTTGCAAGTCGCGGGAGCCGCCCTCATCGGCAAAGCAGAATCAGATCGGAAAGATCCGACTACGGCAAACAACATATTGCTCGGTGGTCTGGCGTATCAAGTCTTCCCCATTGGTATATTCATCATTCTCGCGGCCATCTTCATCTACCGCACGCGCCGTGTCATCCAAGCCCGTGGACTAGTTGTCTTCACGGCAGCCTTTGCGACCGGCACTTTGCTCATCTACCTGCGCACAATTTTCCGTTTGGCCGAGACGGCCAAGGGTTTGCTCAGCAACTTGCAAACCAACGAGGTCTATTTTGCTTGCCTCGAGTTCGCGCCCATTGCCCTGGCCATGCTCTTGTTCGCCGTGTGGCATCCGGGTCAGCACATACGCAATTTAAGTGTCTCGCCCGGGACGGATCCCCGCGCAGTTGAAGAGAAGTAGAAGGGTCCCGAAATGACCACCGTCCCTGCATCACTATGCAGTCATGTCGCGAGTCTCTGCGGATGGTTGTACGGGAACAACGAGTGGCGGCAGGCGGAGCAGGACACCGATACATATGGTGACCGAAAGCCACGATATATGCCAGGCATGAGATGCGTGCATCAAGACTTTCTAGACTTCGCGGAACGAGATCAGCGTAAGGGCAAGCTCAATAGTACAGTGCCTTGCCAAGCCGTCATCCAAGCAACCATCCATTCTCGTGCCTATTCTTCATTTCCTTCGTCTTCTATGCCAATTTTTCCTTTTTTCTACAATATCTGCAATGTTGCCCACTCCATACATAGCTCCCACGAGAGTAATCACCCCACCAAGTCACAGTGGCAATCCACAAAAGCTACGAGACCAAGCTGATCCTGCACCTTGCCGCCCCATCACCCGAACCATGTCTCACGCCGATGTCTCAGGCGGATTTCGCGCATTGCGGCCCAGCCGCGCTGCTGCAGGTACGCTGCGTGTCGCGGAGCCAAAACACCGGGTAATCCAGTGCTTGGTAGCGACAAATGCGTGTGGAACAGTATGAGGTCTCGGTGGCGGTGTTTTTATTGCAGACGTGGTGGTAGTTGGCCAACGCCATCTGCTCTCAATGCAGCGGTTCGCTGGGTTAGGGGACAAATGACCGATTGCGAAGAGGAGGGTGTTGCTGGGTTGTTCGGAGAGGAGCCGGGGGGCGGGGCCGAGACGGGAATGAGATGGGAGTTGTTGAGCGATCTGGCGCTGCTGTGCATGACGACAATAGCACTGATAAAAGGGGTCAACGTGTCACCATGAACTGGATGGTATTTGGGACAATCTTCTGTGTGACTTTTAAATCCGTGTATTATTAAGACGAGTACCCGGATAAATAATCAACCCGAACCACAGCCAGCGCGATCTTTTATACACACAAGTCTCTTTTTCCCCCTTACTCTCGAGCTCCTCCCACGTGGCATTGATGTCCACCTTGCATGCATGGTACCTCACACAGTGAGACCATCAAGCTCTACCACCTGTTTGATTGAGGCTCTTTAGTTGTTGAAGAAGCCAATGGCGTCATCAAAGTCGGCGTCAATGACCCGGGCAATGTTCTGGGCAGCGTCAGTTCGGCTAGGGGGAGAAGCCTTGACGAGGGCGCCGCTGAAGCCGTCCGTGTCCTGCTTGAGCCCCGCGAGGCTGTTCCTGACAGTGGTAGTGAGACCATCTTGGTCAAACTGGGGCTTCTTGGACTTGAGCGCATCAAGGACGACCTTGATGTTAGGCTCAAGCGTGTTGGTGACGTAGCCAATGACTTCGTCGGCATCGGGCTCGCTGACTGTACCGGCGTTCTGGGCGTCAGTCGTACCCTTTCGAATGTCATCCGACAGCTTGTTCTGAGCCTGAACGATGGGAAGGGCCCCAAGGGCGCCGCCGCCGTTGTAGTTGTTCACGGCGTTGGTGGTGGCGGACACGTCATCGTTGATGGTTCTCAAGTCGTCCTTGACGGTGTTGACGTCGCGCTTGATGACAGACCCGGTGGCGGCAACAGCCAGGAAGAGGAGGTTCTTGACGGAAATCATCTTGAGAAGGGGTGGGTGTCGTCTTGGGGGTGACGAGAAGAATGGGTAAATGAGGATAGATCTGGTGATGAGGATAGATGCTGATGCTTGAGTGACCTGATTCCAATCTGACGAAAGACGGGCAATCGACTCCCCTTATATACTTGTCGATGGAGAGGAAAGGGGCAAACTCGCAAACTGGAGGGCCAAGCTGCAATGTGACGGCAATTTACGCAATACAACATGCGCAAAAATCGTCCCAGATGAACCTTGGACGGCTCGAACTCCAGGGGGGCGAGCGAATGGACTCGGCCAGCCGGGTTCGCTAATCCACATGATGCCTCGGTGCCGGCCGCAAGCAAGGTTCTGCCATCAGAGTCGACATGCGTCATTTTCGGTCCATAAGGCGACCCATGTACACCATCCCTTTCATGTTCCAGGGTGCCCTCCCCCGGCCGGCGGCATGGGTACCGCGACGCACAGTTTCCCGCTATGCGCTTTCCGACTGAAGCGTCCAAACTGCAGCAGACCTGGCAGCTTCCTGTTGGGGCATGGCCACGGCGTACTCCCTGCAGAATAAGCGCTGGACGGAGAAGATGAACGGCCAGAACAATTCCAGATGACGGAGCAGGCAGTAGCGTGTCGCGAGAAGTTTCTGTCGAGCCGGCAGAAGACGCGCCTTACTCGATCCTCATTAGACTTGCGAACCTCGCACGAAGGTTGCGTGGGCGAAACGGCCGCGATGCTCGGTTTGCGCAAAGACGGTGGCAAGGCAAAACGTGCTTTTTTGAGTTTGATCCAACTGAGGCCAGCCTAGCCTGCTTGCGTGCGAGCGCGATTATGTCCTGAACGTCGGGTGGGAAGGGGCGAGGGACGTGGGGGATCGGAAGGAACGGAGAAAGGGGGGGGGGGGGGGGGGGGGGCAAAAAGCGGATATAAACAAAAAATATT
>JARJRV010000009.1:0-43305 GCA_030783925.1 Aschersonia sp. MBC 735 | reverse complement strand
CACTATTTCAGTGAGACAAAAAATGACAGCAGGGGGGAAAGCATGGAGGGGGGCGGGGGGGAAAGGGGTCGGTGGGAGGAAGGAGAATTACCACGAAAATACCCCAGAAATGTTTTGGGCATCAACAGCGTCTCGCTATCGCATGCAAGCGACCACTCATTTATCACTCCTCAAGCACAGACGCATCTTTGGCGCAGTCCGCTCACTCGCACCTACTTGTTTCTTTTCTCTGTTCTCCTTTGTATTTTCAGTTTTCTTTTCATTAGCGTAATGTGCATGGCTATACTCCGTACAATCCAATTCACCACGTCTCTATCCGTCCGCGTTGTGTTTGTGCCCAGTCGGCCGTCCACTTCACGTTACCTGAATGACCAGGCTGTGTGATGGGCGTCCTTGATCCATCAATGCATCAAATGCGACGGCCCCCATGCGTCCCGCGTCGGCGACCCTCTCAGTATTATTGGTGGGTGACGCTGCAAGCCCATCACGCCTCCTCCTCCTCCCTCCTCCCGTGCGGGAATTTATGACATCAAATGCAGGCCTCCCCGTCTGACATGCATGGTTCTTTCCCCTCTTCTCTCCCGCGGAGATTGTCACTCGCCTACCCTGCTCGTGGCAGAGACACGGCAGCGGAAATGAGCAACGCAAGACCTACATGTCACACGAAGCTGGCTCGTGGCAGAGACACGGCAACGCAAATGAGCAAGGCGTAATGCAAGACCCAAGACACGAAAAAGACCCGTAGATATCGCATTTACGGAGTCGTCGCAATGTCTCGGCGTACTCCGTACTGAGTCCCCCGTTAACGTCGTACTGTACGGAGTACATACCAGTGAGGTCGGCCGCAAGGCCCTTGCCCTATCCATGCTGTCGGCGCTTTCGCTGTCACTGCCGGCCCTGTGCTGGACATGGCGAGTGGGTGCCCATGCTGGAAGTCTCAGTGAGTGCTCCGTGCTCCGTAGTGTGCTCTGTGGTATCAAATCACTGGAAATGAAGCGCAGCATGTCAAGACGGCCAAGCATTGTCATAGTGGTGTGCTCCGTAGTATCACTGGAAATGAAGCGCGGCATGTCAAGACGGCCAAGCAAGCATTGTCATACGAGCAAATTTGTGATTGGCAATACTGAGGCTATCTGTCTGGTGTCGTATCTTCGGGCTCTGCATAGCCCCCCTCCGCGATGCCATGTTGCGATGGCCTTGCGCGTCGTGAATGAACGGGAATGGTTGAATGTTCCGTACATCGTGTTCTGCATAGCTCCTCCGCGGTGCCATGTTGCGATGGCCTTGCGCGTCGTGATGAACAGGAATGGTTGAACGTTCCATACATCAGGCTCTACTCCAGAGCGACTTCACATGATCATCGTCCAATGACGGCAGCTTGATACCCGGACCGGCCGGGTATCCCGATTCAGGGGGGAAAACAAAAGAAGACAAAAGACACAAGGGGAAGCACGACGAGGCGCGAAAGAGAGAAGGAAAAGCAACGAGAAGAATAAAAGAGAGAAAGGTGCACGATTCCAACATCCTCCAGCCTGCGCCATCATGTGCGCACAAAAAGAACAAAGCATAGAACAGGCAGAAAAACAGGAGAAACGAGCACACGATGCATTACCCCTGCCAGCCTGGTCTATCGCAAGTGCCGTCATTCTGTGCTTGCAGGCAAAAAAGGAACAAGAGAAAACCCGAAGAAGTACCTATCCGAGCTTGAAGCCGGTCCTTTCGTTGAATGTACCCTGCTTGTCTCCAGGACACCACCCAGGCCGATGCTCTCCAAGGGAAGGATTGTTCTACGGCCTTCTCTTGAAATCTTTAGTCAACAATAGAGTTGACGTTATCAATAACGTGCGGTGGCCATTGCCATTGCTGTTGTTCTTGTAGACGCCGCTGCAGCTGCAGCTGCTGTTGTTGCTGCTGTAGCCATACTCGGTATTGGTATTGCTGTTGCTGCAGCCATAGCTGCTGCCGTTGCCGCGCCTGCTGTCGCTGCAGGTATTGCAGCTGGTTTCGCAGCAGCTGCTTCTGTTGTCGTTGCTGTTGCTGCTGTTGCAGCCGCTGCAGTTGCTGTCGATATTGCTGCAGATGTTGCAGCAGCTGTTGCTTCTGTTGCTGTTGCTGCTGTTGCTGTTGCTGCTGTTGCTGCTGCTGCTGCTGCTGCTGCTGCTCTGGCTGCTCCATCATGTCTGGCCCTTGTCGATCTCGCCCTTGCTGCCAGTATCGCCGCTGGCATTGCTTTTTGCTGCCAGTTGCATGAAGAGGGGTTTTGATTCTATTTTTCCCCTTCCTAGCTTTCTTTTTGTGGCCGATTTTGTGCCTGTTGGTCTTGTTGTTGGCAAGCCTGTTGGCTCTTGCACCGTTGGTGGCGGCGGCGGAGATCGCCACGCCGCCAATAGTGTTGGCGATGCCGCTCCCAACATACATTGGAAGCGAAGGTGGTGCGGAGAATTCAGGAGAACCTGGCACCGGTGGGAGCCAGGGTTTGACAAAGTTGTCGAGGATCGCTTCGAGCACATCCCACATCCCATACCAGTCGCTGAGCGTCCAGCGCTGGGCACGCGTTACGTAGAGCGTGTTCTTCCACCAATCGGTCATGTCTCGCATTGCCAACCTGATGGGCATGACCAATGGGATCAAATTAAGCTCATATTCATCCTCCTGTGTCGGGTTAGTATCGACGGTGGCCTGTGTGTGGAATACTAGGGCTATGTATCAAAAGAATGAAACTCACTAGAGAGATTGAGCGTGGCGGCCAATAGTACCAACGATGCTGGACGCTACACGTAAAGTGTGGCGTCAAGTCCAGATGGAAATTTGCAGCCCATCTTATTAGGACGCAATACTCGTTGCTGAGGTTGTACCTCGAGCTCACCATGGTAAAGTCCCCGCTCTCGGCGAGAAATCCCGGATCGAACCCGTGGATTTGTTGTTGATACACCTCATGGGAAGGCAGTGGCTGAAAGGGAACGTGGGTGGTCATTGAGGGCTGTTCAAAAGGTCGTGGGATTTGTTGATACACCTCATGGCAAGGCAGTGGCTGAAAGGGAACCTGGGTCATTGAGGGCTGTTCAAAAGGTCGTGAGACAGGAATGTCATTAGATGACGGCTGTGCTGCATTAACAGGCGGCATGTTGAATAATGGAGAATTCATTTTGTGAGAATCGGTCTTGCTTTGCGAGTCTTTGTTTGCGAGTCTTGATCTGCTTATACGGTCGACAGCGCTTTTGAGATGCCTGGAGACGGACCAGTCGCTACTTTTTATATCTGAAGCCCGACCTGCTTCTCATGGCCTTCTACGCACATCTTCAAGAAATGTTGAGCGAAAACGAAAACCCCTTGTTTTGTTTGCTTGCACGGGTCTGCTGGAGGAGAGGATGATTCCGCGAAGCCGGGTTGCATCATCGGGTAGCCGCAGGGGAGTCATGTCACGGAGATGCATCAATGTTTCCCGGAGCCCTGCGAGCAAACGAATGTGTATAAATTTGGACATTCAATGCGTATTCAAGGCACGTGTCCTTGACCGCAAGATAGTCTGGAGGCACATTTGTTTGACCGCTAGGCCATCTCGAGAAGCCGTTCAGCCGGCTCATTGCAGATGGTGGTCAGAACAAGACAGGGTCGGTCTGACTGAGCAAGCAAGACAGCAGACGGAACAGGTCCGCGAACCGATTGCGGGCAATGTCTGATGAGCCCTATTGGCACAGTTCCGCGCCTACACGCCATGGCGCGGCACTTGTGTCGCGCTGCACCAGGCACACTCGCCATGGCGGGAGACTGCCATGGTTAGAGACTGCCATGGTGACGGTTCTTCTATGAGCTTCTTGACGAGTAGCGTGATCTGCATGAATGAAAGAGGTCGACAAGCTCGTGATGCCAGGTGCGCCGTTGATGCCGTACGACGACTGCATCTGCTCCCCCCCTGCTCGTCATCGTCATGGTTGTCTCGTCTTGACCGCCATCTCCTTTCGTTCGGCAATTCGATTGCTTCATTGGGAAAAGATCTTCACTGCAGAGATTCATGGCAGGAAAACATTGGCATCGGCAATTCTGGTCGGTGTCGGTGTCGGTGATGGTGATGAGCCAGGGCAAAGTGAAAAGTGAGCACACGACGCCCCGCAGCAAACCGTCTGCACCGGATGGGGGGGGGGGGCCGCGGGCGCACAGCAAACAGTCGTGTTCTAGGCACTAGGCAGCGGGAAAAAAAAGCAAACATCATCATCCCCTGGCTTCATCACCGGGCCGTCAGCAGCAAAACGTTGATCCAAGGCGCTCTTCCGGCTGGAGGTGAAGAGAGCCAGGGCATCTGCATCTGCGTGTGCGCCAGCCATCGCCGTGAAAGCGCAGCCACCCCGACGTCAGGACCCACTTCGGTCGTGCCTTCCTCTTTGTTCTCGCCTCTATTCTCGCCTCTGGCTTTTGGTGGCTTTTGGTGGCTTTTGGTGGTGACGTGTGACGTATTTGGAGAAATTAGATCAGCCCGACCAGCCCGACCAGCCAGCCGCAGCCGGCCGCACAACAGACGAGCGGCCCCCATTAAACCTAATGAACCCCCCATCGCTCCCTCCTTTCCCACTTCGTTGCCCCCCAAGAGTCCAGTCCCAGTGCACACTCGCCATCGCGCATGCAGCTGTCCGTGGACCAGACGTCAACGCGAATGAGTAGACTGCATCCGCGTCGCTTCTGAGCTGCCAAGATGCGGCTCACCACCTGGAACGGTGAGTTGGCGCTGCAAGCTGCCATTTCGTGAGCTGCGAGGAAAGAACGCTAACAGCTGCTGCTTGCTTCTTGCAGTCAATGGCATCAGGTACGGAGGACGGAACGCGGATCCCCCTCTTCCCCCTTGATGATCTGATTGGATGGGATGCGCGCAACAGCATGCTCACCGTTCGCGTAGGAATCCTATGGCCTACCAGCCCTGGAGTCGGCACCGGACCTATCAGGTGGGCGTCATGTGTCTCATCAACCTCTTTGCTTGCTAATCTCATCTATTTCAGCACATGTTCGACATCCTGCAAGCCGACATCGTCGTCATGCAGGAGCTGAAGATTCAGCGCAAGGACTTGACTGCTGCCATGGTCCTGGTGCCCGGCTGGAACGTCTACTTGAGTTTGCCCAGGGAGAAGAAGGGTAGGCCACACTCTAGTCTAGCCTCTGCCGGTGTGTTGTGTTTGCGAGCATGAGTGGGCTGAGTCATTGTTCTTGCAGGATATTCCGGCGTGGCTATCTACACCCGCAACAGTGCTTGCGCCCCCATCAGGGCTGAGGAGGGCCTCACTGGCGTGCTTCGCCCTCCCAGGGCCACCACTATATACCGCGAGCAGCGTCTCGGGAAACAAATTGGCGGATATCCTGAACCGGGCCAACTTACCTGCGGTGTCGCCGACGACGTAATCGACTCGGAAGGTCGATGCATCCTTCTTGAGTTTTCCGCATTCGTCTTAATTGGCGTGTACTGCCCTGCTCGGCGGGATGATGATGAGAGTCGTGAAGTCTTTCGCCACGCCTTCTTGCAAGCTCTCGACGTCAGAGTCCGGAATCTCATCCGCGACGGCAAGGAGGTCATTGTCGCCGGAGATCTCAACGTCATCGGCTCGACATTGGATTCCAACATCGTACAACAAAAGGTTGGCCAGTCACACGATGACTGGCTGTCCCAGCCCACACGACGCCTCTTCAACCACCTCATTCATGGGGGCGAAGTCATCGGGCAACGTGATCCAGGGCGAGAGGTTCCTGTTCTTTGGGATCTTTGTCGCTATTTCCATCCAGAACGACAGGGCATGAACACGGTCTGGGATCAAAAAACAAACGCCCGGCCTGCTAACCTCGGCAGCCGGGTCGATTATATCTTTTGTAGTGATGGCATTAAGTCGTTTTTTACATCAGCCGACATCCAACCAGAATTAAAGGGTTCAGATCACTGTCCCGTATTCGCAACAACCGCCAACGTAGTCCGCAACCGTGGCCTCGATGTTCATCTCGTGGACATGATGCACCCCCCGGGCTGCTTTTCTCGAGGGCAACGCGTCCGAGAGCAGACAGAACTCTTAGCCCTTTCGGCCCAGCTCATTGCCGAGTTCAAGGGCCGCCAAGACATTAGTCGAATGTTTCCGAAGAGCACACCTTCCGACGCCCCCAGATCCTCTGTCTCTGATGATCCCTTTGGGCCTTCCGCAGCCGCTGCCTCCAAGTCCTCCGTTTCTGATGACGCCTCCGAGCCCTCTACCCCCGATGCCGCCTCCAGGTCTTCCGTTTCTGATGACGCCTCCACGTCCTCTATGCCCCTATTCGGCGTTCGTGGCATGGTGTCACCCGTTGAGAAACTTGATGACATCTCGGGCTCAAGGAATGCAACAACCTCGGGTGCAGACGACGATGGAGCCTACACGACACCATTCGGACGCCCATCAAAGCGTGCTGCAACCATGATCTCAACGATGGATGCCTCCCGGTCGTCGCAGCGAACGCCTACGTCACGGACAAAATTACAGGAGACTCCTTCTGCTGCCGCTGCCAGAGAGGCCAAACTCACACAATTTTTCATGGCTCAAGACAATGCTAGGCAGGTGAAACGCACAAAATGCGATGCCAGCGTTTCCACAGTCTCCAGTTCTGTTGCAAACAACCATGTGAGAGACCAGCCGTCACGGAAAAGTCGACCGGAAGTAATTCACGCTCAGTCGAAACACGCCAATCTGTCCGGGTCATGCAAAGAGAATGTTCGAGAGTCCAAAGTGACCGACTTCTTTCCAGCTTCTGGGGAAAATGCCACGAGGCGGATGTCGCAGAATAGTACAATGGGGCCACCTACTGCTAATTTTATAGAGCATGGGCAAGCATATTCTTTCACGGCACCTCAAGGCAAGGGCAAGGAGCCCATGTATTCCTACTTTGGAGCAGAAGTTCAGGAACAAGGCACACCAGCCTTCAACTGCAGGGACCCTTACCAGATATCTTTTGCTGGAGCAGAAGAGCCCAGACGCCATTCTGAATCATCTGCACACATTGCCCGAGATCCCTATCGCGCACGGATGGCATACGACTCGCGCATTGCTGTTCACCCTCCAGATCCACATCATCACGATGTCGCTCAAGGTGCTTGCTTTTGGCCTAAAGACGAGATTGGTGCGGGTTCGAGTTATCGCGCGAATGATAGCTTGCGCATGGCTAAACCGGGCGTTGATGCTATCCCCTGTCCATTCCCGATTCATCTCGATGAAGCCGGAAAGCCGATCCCGACGGTGTCCTCTCAACGCCGTGGGACGCAATGTAAGCACAGACCGGATGCGGACGTGAGTTCCTCTAACAAAGTGTACGATCCCATAGAGGTGAAAGAGATGTGGTCGAACATCTTGGGCAACCGCGTAAAACCCCTATGCGAGCATAATGAGCCGTGCATCACTTTTGTCACCAAGAAAAAGGGCATCAATCAGGGTACGAATGAGTGTCAAGCAGAAACAACTGTGGCAGCGCATCGATTCGCTAACGAGCTTTCAGGTCGCTCCTTTTACACTTGTCCTCGGCCCTTGGGTCCTTCTGGGCAGGGGGAAGTTGGTACCGATTGGAGGTGTCGAACGTTCATCTGGAGCAGCGACTGGACTGGACAGACTAAGCAAGTCTGAGAAGAAGGCTACGACTTGGATGATTTGTATGAATATAATGACAGACTCGAATAATCCTTATTAATGTGACACTATGAAACATTTAGAGATCCAACGTACTATGCGCGAACCTTGCATGTCTGCGTCAGCGACCTTTTCATTTGATCGTCATCCCGCAGGCGGCATGCAGAGGGCTCATGCACTTGAGTGGCTCAGGAGGCCGCCACTTTGATGGCGGGAGCCCATTCCTCCGACTATGGAGGAAGACTTGCGCAGCCCCAAGATCAAGACGACGAGTTGTGTGTGATGCAATCCTTGATACGTCGCGATTGATGCAGGATTCTGCCACGATCCTGGTGGGCACCTCGAGGTTTGTAGGCACCGAGTCCTTGCATGAGAAGAATACATGAAATGGTACTGTTGCATGGTGTCGCAGCAAAACACCACAAAACCCTCTCCCGTAGAAGCTGACGGACCATGCCGCGTCACTAGAGCCATTTGACCTCGGCGTGCGCGCTCAAACTTCTGGTCTGCGAAGATGCGTACGTAAGCATATTAGGACGAGGTATTGGGCGATGTAAAGGGAGGGCGAGTATTCGGGTGATGGCTAGATCTTGTCGCGATCGGGCTTTGGAGTCTTTGCATGCGGACTGAAGCACTGCTTCTCAGGTGGTAGAAGTCGGTATCAACAAGGTGATCTATTGAGATGGCGTTTTTCTACTACTGTAGTATGGCAGACGTTGATACTACCACTGTAGTATGGCAGATGATAATACTACTATAATAGTATGGCAGACGATAACACTACTACTGTAGTATGGCAGACGTTAATGTTAGGATGATGTGTTGGGCTAAGGGGTCGGCGTGTATTCGGAAGATGGCTATGCCTTGTCGCGACCGGGCTTTGGAGTCTTTGCATGCGGACTGAAGCACGGCTTCTCGGGCCGCAGAGGTTGATGGTGACGAAGTGGTCATGTCGACATGGCCCTGATCCTGCTGTGGTCTCGCGGACGATCTGCTCTGCGAAGATGAGTATGCTATGATATTAGGGTAAGGTATTGGGCTGTGTAAGGGATAGGCGTGTCATCAGGCGATGGCTAGGTATTATGACAACTATACTTTAGAGTCTCTGCATGCGGATCGGAGCACGACTTCTGAGGTGGCAGAGGTTGATCGTGACAAGGTGCTTGTGTTGACTTGGCGTCTTCTTCCAACTTCAAGCGATTCGGCTTGCGAAGATGGCTATAGCACTACGGCAACCCATAATCGACGCCATTGTGCCTCTGAATCGCCGGGCCCCAGTCATACACCTCCCACTCCGCGAGCTCCATGATGCGACGCTTCATGGACATCATCGATTCCCCGCTGTCCTCGGGAAAGGCCGATCGGTCGAGCGTCCGCCCCCCATACAGCATCTCCCTATATTCGACCAGGCTCTCCTCCGCCAGCGCTCCCACATACGCCGCCTGCTCCACGAACATCGTCCCGAACTTACTCCCCTCCCCATCCTCGCCCCAAATCACAGTCGGCGTGTGCGTCTGGACCCCGATAACCTCCCTACGGATCGTCGGGCCCGGCACATCCACCTTGCGGTAGCAGAAGTCCAGCGCCGGATACTGGACCTCATCTACAAACGCCATGTGCCTCCCCAGACTCGCCCGGCACTCGTCTAGGGCATCCCGATAGCGCTGTCCCGCGTTCCCATGACCATTAGCCACCGCCGTACCCTCACGCAAACCACAAACTAAACCATGACCAGACATACCTGCGCGTCCCATCTATATCCCTCCGCACGCCCGTCCGGACGCACGAGTGCCACCAGTTTCTCGAGGTGGCCCCATGCCTCCAGTCTCGTCGCCTTATAGCCCTCGCTGAGGTCCGACTCCTCAAAGGGGTTCACGTCCATGTCCGAAAACTGCATGCACAACCCATGCTCCAGGCTCGATAAGCTCCAGCCCATGAAACACATCACGCAGTGCCTGTAGGGGGAACGGTTTACTGCCGACCTAATCAGCCTGAGCCCTCGTCACCCCGAGTCCACCACCCCGCATCATTGCTTCTAATACGTACCGCGCGGGTGAGGCCATAGGAAGAAGTGGTCCCGCACAAACAGGGGGTCCCTTCCGCCAAGAAGGGCCGTCACGCCCAACAGGCAGATCTCCTCGTCACGATACCATGGCGCGATGTCCATGAGCTCGTTCTGGAGATCTTCTTGCCGCTCCGAAAGGTCCATCTGGGGCGGAAATAGGCAAGGAGAGATGGGTAGGAAGAGATGTGTAGGAAGGAAGAGATAAGCAGGATGAAAGAGATCAGCAGGAAGGAAGAGGTGGGCAGACAGGGATATATAGGAAGATCTAGACATGTGGGGACCTGGGACCATTGTGGTTGGTCGCGAAGTATAATCGCGGCGTATCGTTCTCGTTTCCCTTGATGAACCAACACTGGCGTGTTATTTTGTTTCCCTTGATGTGCTAACGCTGGTTCAAAGTCTGTCTTTCCTCATTGGAATATCGGTAGGAATTGTTGACATCGAAGATCGCATCGTCAATGCTATTTACTTTTGGATTATCGGTGGTCGTCGAGTAACATCGTAGTGTGTCAGTGCAGCTTTCTCTTGACGTACCGGGCACTCACTGAAGTCTGTGTTTCCTCGTTGGGACTTGAATGAATCTTGGAGACAAAATCACATGTCTTTTGGCGGTATTGATGTTGTCGACCTATGGTTGTGCGTCGACCATTGCCTCTCACAGCAGTGTGTGTGGCTTTCCCTTGATACCATACTAAGCTCGTTCAAAGTCGGTCAATTTTCTTTCGGTCTTCAAAAGAAACTCACGGAGATAATTTCGCAAGTCTTCTGGCAGTATCGTTGTCGTTGTCCTGTGGTTATGCGAGGACAATGACCTATCACCGCAATGAGTGTGGCTTTTCCTTGATATAGTACTGAATATTCTTCCAGAGCCTGTCTTTTCCGTTCGTATATTGAGGTGATCTCGCTGAGTTTTCCGGAGCTTGCATCCACGGTGCATGACGATGCGATCACTGTAACTGTTATGACTGATGGTTGGTCCCTCGGTTCTCACCGCAGCGAGCGTGTGGCTTTTTCTTGATGCCGTACTCAATAATCCTCCTAAGCCTGTCTTTCTTGTTTGTGTCTTGGATGGAGCTTGCTATGCTGCCTGACGTTTGAGGGTAGGATGCATAACGATTCGATACCGCTCGTACTTGTCGAAATGGCTCATCGTTGGTCCGTCGAGTTTCGCCGTGGCGTGTGGGCGGTGTGGAATTCGCTCGGCAGTATGCTGAATGCTGTTTCAAGTCTGTCTTTCTCGACCCGAGAGTAGAGTGAGCTTGCTGACCTTCCCGGCGTTTGCATCCAGGCTGCACATTGATATGTTTCGATACCGCTTGTACTTCTCGAGATGGCTCATGTTGGTTCGTCCAGTATCGCCGTGGTGTGTGGGTGGTGTGGAATTTCCTCGATGGTAACTGAAAGCTCTTTCAAAGTCCGTCTTTCTTGGTCCGAAATTGAATTGAGCTTTCTGAGCTTCGAACACTTCAATCCACAATGTACGATGATTCAATAATGCTTGTACTTCTCGAGTAATCAATTTCATTGACTGATGGTTCGCGGGTGGTATGTCACAAAACAGCGCGGCATGTGTGTACGCTATTCCATGACATGATACCAAATACACGATGCAGGTGTGCCTTTTCTCGTTGAACTGCCTAAGTATGTATTTGCATACGGTATAAGTGACTGCTCGACTCTGTCTATACTGCTCAGTGAAAAATTGGCATCATTGACACATAGTTCGTGTCTGGTTGTTCACTGGTCGCCACAGCCCGTTATGTGGTCTTCCCTCGATGTACTACTGAATACCACGTTGGAAGTCGTCTTGCCCCCTTGTATCTTGGACATAAGCTCGCTAAGATCTCTTTGTTTATTATAAGCTTCGACATCGCATGGATTTCTCGGGATATGTGTTGCTTCGACTTGTGAATCCTGGATGGACTATCGACTGTGATCGCAGCGCTTCGTGTGGCCCTTGTGAGGACAACAATATCGGATGCTCGTTTCGAGGTTCTCTTTCTTTCCATCTGTGCTCTCAGGAGTCAGTCTCAAGATCCCTCGGAGATCCTAGGCAGCTGATCTATTCGAATTCAATCAGAGTTAATTGATACTAATTTGTTGGGTGAACTTGCGTTTCAAACGACGGGACATGGCTCAGATTCGAGGGAAATAATAGGCTAAGCGTCCGTCATGATTTCGCGGTGACAACAAATCTGGGCTGTAGCGCCGAAGCCGTGAGCAGTTTCAATCGATCATGCCATGGAGAGTGATTAGAGGTGATCCAGGTCATACCTAGCAGATCGCGCGAGAATGTAGGCACCTGTTCATTGCTTCCAGTGCATTCTTTGAGCCTTTTTCTGTCCAGTAGATGCCTCAGAGCAAGGAGAAAGCAAAGTAGGGCAAGACTGTGAGGGGAATTGCAAGGGCTTATGGTTCCCAACTCTGAAAGGCGGGACATGAGAGAGAACGTATGTTGCTAGTACTCATGTCAAACCGAAAAGTATTCCAGATGCTGAATTGGTATGCTTGGGAAGAACGTAAGCCATGGGGCTCTCGTCCTGCCCGCAACCTGGTGCTCCAGGATTCCCCGACGTTCGTCAGGGTCATTGCCACCAGAGCAAGGCTCTGGCCGCTTCCTGGGCCTCCGCTGAGGCCCGTGCCATAGAAAAGGGTGATGGACACAGGTGCTCGCTTTGGACACCAAAATGTCGCGGGAACAAGCGAAATCGTTTGGCTTGACGAGACACTTTGTCCAGTCGCAAGCGCGGCGTTTGTCCCAATCGCATTGTAGCTTGGGTGATGGACAGACAAACACATACGTACCTAATTTCTTATGGAAAAGCTGCTTTGCGCGCATGCGTCTGAGTTCTAGTCGCGTCTGTTTGATGCTCGTTCGAGGAATCGGCAAGACAAGCACAATGTTGCTGAGTATCCTGCCTCCAGGTGGTGGTGAGGCGAATCTGCTGGTGAAATACATAACGACGGGCATTGAGAGTGACTTACAGAAGCACCAGGATCCTCGATGGAATCAGTCATTTACGCAGTGAAACCGCAGGCCAAATCTATCCCGCAGCGCGCGGTGGTCCTCAGAAGCGCCATCTCTTGAGCGAAAAGGCCGATTGGTATCCCACCCCAAGCTTCTGCAGACTTATGTGATGGTCGCCGCCTCGGCCATTTACGACGCATGTACTCTGTACCTCTGTAGCTTTGCATAGAGGACAATTGAGACAACACCGGTCGTAGCGTGCGCGTGGGTGGGAAACAAGTCGGGTGTCGCTCAATTGCCCAGGGTGCTCCCGGTGCTCACCGCTCCAAGGGCCGCGCCCGCTCTCTGCACTTATCACTCGGGTGATGATGACTTCAAAGAGGTTCAGAAAATTGTATTATAGCAAAGCTTATTCGAGTAACTCCATTCGACGTTGATCCCAGGTGCTCGTGTTTCGACGTGGTTCGGCACTATGTGACAAAGAAAACAAGCACTTCAAAGATAGAACAAGACAAAAGAAAAGTAGCTGTACCGCGCAAATATCGAACGAAATAAAAGGGGAAGAATTCAAGGCAAACGCGCCGCCGTTCTCGCGGTCGAGGCGAGACGTGCTCCCACCGACAACTGGTGACACTGGGTCTCGGAAGCAATTTCTTTTGTCGTCGGTGATGCACCTTTTCTCTCCACCGTCGTGCATAAGTGCGAAACCTGCGCATCTACATAGATGGTCAGCGACATATGTACGTGGCAGGCATTCATGCCAACAGTATCTCGACTTACCACGTTATGATCGAAAGGGAGAAAACTCAAAAAAGCAAGAAACTTTGTGCGCGCATCGCCACGTGATTTGGGTTTTTTTTTTTTTTTTTTTACTTTCCGTTTTCTCTCTCTGTGCCGAGATGGCTGCGACTTCTCTGCAGCTGGACCCTGTTGAAAAGAAAGTCGGTCGTGTGTAAGTACGCATGGGCGCTGTCTATGTTTCCATCCTCAATCCTTGGTTCAGGCACCCCATCACCTCTCTAGATCGCAGTGTAGCGTACCTTATTGTGCCGATAAGAACAAGCGTTGGATTTTTTGGAGCTTTCGAAAGGATTGAAAGTAACGAAGCATGTTAGGAAAAGTTCGAAAAAGGAGAGCCAGGAGACTCTTGCATGGTAGGCGTCGGAGAAGGAGAGGCGGTATTCTGTTGATGGTCGCTTCTAAGGCGTCGCTTTCTCTCAAATGGCCTACGGGGTCTGTACTGGTAATCTGGGTGTTTTTTGAATAGCGCCTGTCTCACTCGATCGGCCATTTCTTTGTACTTTTGTCTAATATCCTGTGATTCCATGTTCCATGCTCGACCGAGAATTTGTGCTGAAAGGAGTCAGTGAGTGCTCTGCGTGTCTGTATTTTCGACTCACAAATTTCGTTGTTCGTGATGTTGGGATTCGATTTCTTCACTGAGTTATGACGGTCTTTTCGATAGAGAATATAGGCGTTCGGAGGGCGAGGAATCTTTGGAGGCTTCGCTGGAACAAACGGTGAACGGACAGTGATGGTGTCAGGTGTTGCTTCAGGCTGCATGATCCAGAATGGTTCAGAGCCAGTGGCTAGAACAACCTTGCCACCTCCAGTCAGAAAATGACGAGGAGCACCAAGAAATACGCGATCAGCGCCTGTTCCATCAATACAGAATAAAACTTCTTCTTTGACGTGGTCACTTGAGAATCATGATCAGCGCAGCCTCGATTTGGATTGTTCAAGCGTGTTTCATACATGAAGTTTTGAGCGATGAAAAGCCTGGCGTCTGGGTCGAGCATTCTGTACAAGTGTCCCTCTAGACAGAGAACTTGAACAAAGGGATGCACCTGTATTCGGAGTTGACACCAAAGGGCTTTCATTTGATCATGACTCCACTGGGACACGGGAGTCCAGTTTCTTTCAGCAACATTTGCCATCTTTGCTTTTCAGAGTCGGTTAAAAGCAGAAGATGAAGCTTCCGGTAAAGTTCTAATGGAAGTAAGAAAAATGACAGAATATTCACCCGGGTTGGCAGACCAGTCTTTCAGAGGTCAAGTTATAGCGCATACAATGTCGGCTCTGCAACTGGGGAGTTAATGAGAATATGATGTGGGGAGGCACTGAGACAATGATGAACGGTTCGAGATCCCGGGCTTCTTGAAGCGGAAAAGATCCAGTTCAAGGTCTGTGTGAACCTACGATAGACTACGCTGATCATATCACTTTTCGGCTGCGCCGCCTCTGCCCCACACTACGCTTCAGATTTGCCTCACTCGCGACTCCCGGTGGCATGTTCTAGACAACGCCAAGGAGTGTTAGCCATCGATTCTTCCGACCTCAATATACGATAGGCCTTCTGCAAGTACAGACACAGACAGATCAATATCTTGGAGTATCCGTTGGCTCGAAAGCGTCCAGCACAAGTATTGTGACGGATGTCTGTCGTCTTTGGACGAGTTATTGAGGGGGTAGTGAAGCAGCGGCGCAATGACATTCAAGAAAGCCGATCATTGCCGCAACAGTAATACATGGACGTTATTTCCATCATTACTTCATCCTTAGCTCAGTTTCTTCGGCATCCAGTCGGCCATGGTGGGCTGCTGAAACCATATTCTGTGCCTTCGCTTTACAGACTTCTTTTCCTCTGTAAATGCTTGGTCCAAGCGTCCGTCTGGTCTGCCGTCCGGATTTGTCCTCGGTCTCCTTGACATAATTGAATTGATCGAACGTCTGACAATATTCTATTTCAGGATCAGTAGTTTCGCATTGAAAGTACCTTGACTTCCAGTGGCTTGACCGTTCACATTCTGCGGATCGACGTTGGTCGCTCAAGCCTGAAATGAAGCCAATGTCATCCCTGTCATAATCCATGCACCATTCCCATTTCTGATTGGTCTTTTGATAAGACTGCGCCCGGGGTCACAATTGTCATCCGCTCGTCCATGGCACCGCTTCTCAGCGATCCTCCAACCGTGAAACTCATATCACCCCACAAAAATGGTTCAACTCCGGTGCTGCTCTCACATCACTGAGGCTCGGAATCTCTTTCTCTTGCAAACCTCCAGCCACCTCCAATATTGCAGCACGAAGCAAATCATCACCACCCAGACTTCATTTTTCATTTTTTTACTCGAGACTTGAACTTTATTCCAGGCAGATCAAGTATCATGTCGACCATGAATCCACCTGCTCTTCCTTCAGTCTCTGCCCTGCGCTGCCTGGAGCCACGACCAGGTGGTCAATGGGCGGTGACCGAACAATCCAAAGACTCGTACTCTTTGGCTTATTTTATGAATGGTGGAGAAAGCGCAATCTGCTTCACCATGCGTACTTGCACCACTGTGGAAGACATCAGTGATCATTGTGGCTCGCTGATCTACCGCTATGGCAAACGTAAGTTGACCAGCATATTGACTTGGAATCAATAACCCCGCGTTTCTTTTCTTGGCTCATTTGCTGCAGCGCATCAGTCCTCGGAGAACAATCAAGGATCTGCCGAGAATGTTTGCGCTACAACATCGCAAGCTTTTCAATTCCCGAAAGAGACATTTGTGCAAAACGAGCCGTACACGTCTAGTCATGGCAGTATTGTCGTTGACCCGCTTATGATGAGCAACCCCATGTTCGGCGGGCCAATGGCTTCTGGTGAAGGAACAGCACAACATCAGTTCGCGAGCTCGCAGAACGAGACACGAGTTCCGTTCGAAAACCCCCAGAACTTGATGATTGATCGACAAGTCATGTCGGAGTTTCAACAAGATGCATTTCCGGTCGCCGAAAACAAAACAAGAAATAGCACCATATTGGTGTCTCGGCCGCGAGATGATTCAAGCTACTCCAACTTCAATGGTACCGGAACTCCAAGAAGTTATGGCATCTGGGAAAACGCTCTCAACAACACGGAGACAGATAACGTCACAATGAGAACGCAAACACCAGTGACATGGACGCCACCATTCAGTTCTTCATGATCTCTCTGCTTTCTATCTACAATATTTTATTGTTCTGTTCCTTTTGAGAAATGCGTCAACCAAATAGGTCGCGAGTCATCACATCTTTCAAGAGCTTGACGTAGGAGGGCCACAGTATAGCAATTCATCACAACCAAACTTCTGAGCTGCAGATATCTGTCCGTGAAAAACCTACACTTGAGAGTGATTATTATGGTAGTATCGTGGCAAGAAAACAT
This sequence comes from Aschersonia sp. MBC 735, assembly GCA_030783925.1. Classification (NCBI taxonomy): domain Eukaryota; kingdom Fungi; phylum Ascomycota; class Sordariomycetes; order Hypocreales; family Clavicipitaceae; genus Aschersonia; species Aschersonia sp. MBC 735. Next base: position 26,464 of record JARJRV010000009.1, on the reverse strand, counting down.
GGCTTCAAAAGGAAAATCCGAAGCCAATGCAGACTATCACGCTCCTGCTTGCTGAACGAACCTCTCCCAAGTGTCACTTACACACATGCACGTCATCCAGAGAGCGAGAAATGCACTGCGGGTGGTGCGCGACTGGGCTGGTTAGTAGACTCAAAAGCCCCGAGAGACGCAACTGCCGGCTCATCCCTGCTCGACCGACGCCCAAAGGTGGCCGGCCATTAGGTTTTGGGGGGCTACGAGTCGAGATGGCGCGTCAGAGGCCCACGGGTGGTGACCCTCTTGGCAGGTCCGCAGCGGGGAATTAGCGCTAGGCCATTAAGTGGAGGAGAGCTCAGCGGGGCAGGCGGGCGCTACTTCATGGTAACATCGAATCTAATCTAAACGGTCGCTATAGCTCCACTGCAAAGCCCGGACATTTTGCAGAACAGGGGTCTGCTCCTGGAGCATCTTTGCCGTCTTGCTCGATGACTGCATCAGAAGACGAACCTGAGCGCCTGGCACAGGGTACCCTGCCAGTTGTGCCTTTCTATCCTTGCTTGCTTCTGGCTGCCGTTGCTCCCTCTCGCCCTCAGCTGCCTTGACGGCCTGGGAGTGCGGCCAGACGATGAAGCAGATTCGGGGAGGAGGCAGCTCAACGTGCAGTTAATTGTATTACCGAATTCTTCGGGCATGTTCACTGGTGCTGAGGCTCGAGTAGAAGGCTGTCAGCCGGAGGTTTTGGCGGCCGGATCTCGCAACAACCGCGTGCCGTCACGAACACAACCGATACTTCATCGACGCTTTCTAGGGCTTAGATCCGTCCTACGCGGTGGAGAAAGAATACCTGAAAATGGCACAGCCTGCTCCTCTCCGGATTGGGAATCGACTTGATCGTAACGAACAAGGGTTAAGGCTGTTCCTGCAATTGGTCAGTTCCTTTTAATCCCTCGATTGTGCGGAGCTTACGCCTGTGTCCAGCCCGGTCGAAACATGGCAGACTCCCGCCATGCATGGTCTAGCTTTTTGTGCCGTTGGGCTGCTGCTGCACACCACCGAGTGGAGTGCCTCCTATTCTTTTTCCCGGTTTTGAACAGTCGTCATGCCACCCGTAGACCGGTTCCTAAGAATCAACCAAGCATATCGTTTCAACTATTTTTCTCGCCGGTGTGAGAACATCGGCTGCTCAAGAGCGACGTCTGGCGCAGCCGGACTTTTGACTGACGCGGAATATCTCCTTGCTGTCTTTCGATGGACGGCGGTACGAGGTCAGACAGCCCACCACCAGAGTGCGTCAGGCAAGGTCTGCGGAAAGAGAGATGAACCCTTTGGCTTCGAGTAGACTAGACTGCTCTCTAGCCAGGGCGCCAAATGATCCTTGCGTCGAATCTCCTCCCACTTTGGTCAGTGCAGCCACAACGACGTCGAGTTTTATTTTTGCGACCTTGCGACCTTGATACAGTGCGCAGCAGACTTCGGTCAGGGGCCAGAGGGGCAGTGTGTCTTGGTGCGTCTTGATTTGCACGCCTCGCGATCCATTTCAGGTGTCAGGAAGCTGTGGGCAACGTCCACAGTCGTTCAATGGAGGAAGTGGTTCTTGGCAGGCCTGAACGCTAAAGTGAGCATGGCGTCATGTGCGTCTTCAGCCACAGCTGCGACGGGAGGACAGAACGGAGAAAAACTCATGAGCCGTTGCCATCCGCTCAGGACATGGCTGTCGTCGATCCTTGTCGGGCTGTTAGTTGGCAGCAGCCGACTTCGTACTGCTAGCAGCATGCCGCAACCGTCAAATCTTCTGTTAGTTCACAGAGAGCGGTCCTTCCTGGCGAGGCAGGATCTGCGGAGCGAGTAGGCAGGCACCGCTGCCGTCTCGTGCATGTGGATGCATTCATAGTTCCTTCCCATGCCAGCCACTGTGGGGGCCGCCTGCCTGCGAAAGTTCCGGAGCTAAAGCACGGAAGCCAGTGTCAAAAAAAAAGTCATCCGTTCAACCCTCGACGGGCACTCAACGCCTCCAAAGTAGCTTCGCACCATGGGCAACTTCCGACGAGACCAAGGAGCCGTCTCGCACTAGCTATCTCTCAACAACCGCCTTTGTCAGATGAATACGACCCTGTGGCGGCACCGAAACAGCGCTAAGCAGCCGGGCTTCTTTCTTCATCGCAACGTGGTCAGCATCATCACGAACAATCAGCAGCGGGCTGCATCCATCGAGCCGTGTCCGCGGACGGGGAGCCTCGAGGCAGGAGTGGCTTCCCGTTCTATGCGGTCTCAATCTCCATAGTTTGCATGAGCAGCTCATCCTCGATCCACTGCCGGCCAAGTCTTCTTCTGTCGTCTACCGTTTTTGCCTGCCTCAGCGCCAACATGAAGTCACCGACTACGACACACCACTTCGTTCCTCAGCCTGAATTTCTCTCACTCGAATAAGACCACCGCCAATAATACGAAAACTAGACTCTTTCAGTCTATTTCTCACCCCTCCTTTTGTTGTCTCACCCTTTCGATATTCGCCGCAAGTGGTTTTCGCACTTGAGCAAGACATGCCTCTTGGTCTCGACGTCGAGGTCAATGCGCCTGCGGATGAACATGCTCACAGGGGCAGTGTTAAATGCCGACGCAGGACGGCGCCGATGTCACACCCCAAGAAACGAATCGGAGTTAACTCCGCTTGCGCAAAGCTGCTATGCGTACTCCGTAATTTGCGAGGAACCTGTCAAGTGCCTTGCAATGACAGCATGACAGGGGGTGGGCTCGTTGCCGTGAAGTTCGATTTCCATATCGTCTTCACTCGTCTTCTGTCCCACCTTTACCCCTCCCATTCCTTCGTGCCAGGATTTCCAACGGCTTCCTCTTGTGCAAAAGTTACATGACCCGATTCGCCGTTGACGAAATGAACAACTTGCCATTGTGGATCGGGGGGCAACAGGAGTGACGCTTGGCACGAACTAGAGGGCGCATGACAAACTGTTCTCTAGGCATCTTCGTTGCCTCACTCTCAAGCTCTGTCTTCGAATCCCGATTTAGGTTCGTCTGGCATTACCGCAAAGGAACTCGAGGGTTACATTTCGCCGCATAGACAAAATTCTTGATTTACATGACGAACCCGAGCAGTAAGCCATCATCACCTGGTCACTTGTGGCGTCAAAGATGCACCATCAGTTCAGCCTTGTGACGGCCCGTCGATGTCATATGATATGACATCCGTGTGCCTCGCCGGACCTGTCACCATCTCAAGTCGCCGCCTATTTCGTCTAGCTTACTGGTCGCTACGCCACTCTTGCGGAGCATAACGGTTTTGTATCCGCCGCAATGTGCTGTCGCGACACTATCTGCAAATTGCCACCACTCTCAGCCTGCCTTGATGCGCTGGATCACTCCCTTCTAGTTTGGGCTTTAGCGATATGAGAACGCGACTCTACGACCGAATTCACCGTCCGAGTCGGAAGCCCTTTTCTCGGCACCTCAACAAATGATGTAGCCTATCGCGGATCATGCGAGCCGTCGCTGACCAGGATATGTCTCAGCCCTGCCGTCAGAAGCCCTGCACCCATCCATGTAGCGTTGTTGACCTCGCAGGGCTGCGCACTGCTTTTCATGTAAGACGACACGGGAAGTCTGTACATATCGATCTGAGACGTCTTGGCTTGTGCGTCACTTTCGTACCCATTGCTAGCCTGACTTCTGGACTTGTTCGGATTTGACCCTGAAGCTTGCGCGCGTGGGTGCGTCACTGACTCATGTCACCCTCGAACAGACGAGGAAGCATCATGCCAATCCACAGATCTTGTCAAGATGACCATCCCAAGGCGGTTCGTCAAGCGCCATCATCTTTCCCGTGCCGTCCCTTTGCAGTGTAGTCAAAGAGGCGAAGCTGATAGGTTGACATGGGGTCTGGACTCGATCAGCGAGACTAATACCTCATATGATTCGCCCTTCAACGAGTAAGGATGACTTGCATGCGCTAACAAGGATTGCTGCAGACACAAAAAGTCATGTGAACTCGAATGCGAGAGCCTCGCTATCTCGGACTCAGTCCTTTCGAGTATTCCATACTCGGTCTCGCTGCCCTCTGCGATTCGAGCACCACTAATCCAGCCTGCCGGACTACTGCTCCGGCCATCCATTCCATGCATTTGAGTTGAGGCGGACAGGGTGGTCTCGAGGCACCAAGATCGGAAAGACCAATTTCTTGGGATATTCCAGGATCCAGAGCGTGGCTCGTGGACGATGGTCAACACTTCGCAACAAAGGCAACGTGGTGGCTCAGGCGCTGCGAGGGTGGGGATGGCCGTCTCGAGCCGCAACACGTTGGACCCTTTGTAGCGGATGATGGAGCAACTACCTTGGCGTCTTACGGGACCTTCAACGTCCTGTCAAACCAACCTCAATCCTCACCAAGCCAGTGGCTGCGGACATTCGTATCTCATAGTTCATGCGACCATTGTGCCAAGAGCATGCCACGGTACTCGCACACGTCACTAGTCTAAAGCGGGATTCGGTCTGCCGAGTGTCACGTTGTTAGTCTGAACGAGTCGACCAACAATGTTGCCTGAAAGAAACGTCCCCCTCATCAGGTACCGAGTCTTGGCTCTTCACAGTTAACATCAGGCCCGCCACATTACGCCCCAAGTCTCCACATCCAGCCTCGAGAGAATCTTTAGCTTTGGCGTCATGCCCTCCCAATTGGCGATGTGGGTGCATGGAAAGAACATAGAGCAGTCAATGCGGCAGGCAGGCAACATGTCTCACGAGGTCAGCCTGCCAAAGAGGAACCATTGGAAAGTCGTCACAGTCAAGTCACAAGGTTGTGGACCGATGACGCCCCTATCTGCCAGCCTCGCTCCGAGATCCAAAAATTATCGCGCCATGGAAGACTTTTGTCGTGGTGCAGTGGCTTGGGGGTTAGTACACTGTTGCGTGCGTTCTTATTTCTCGACGTGCTTAATCTATCTCGACAGCCTTTGAGTTGTGGCTGCTGATTGCCATTGTGCTTATGTAGAACGAGAGAAACAGTCGCATGGAGCAGCACTTCAATCTATCTCAGCCCCGGGCCAGTCCGACCTCTCATCTACCCTGAATGTAGACAAGGGCCACCAACACCGCTATTTCCTTCTGGAGCTCCTCAGGTTCGTGTCGATCATGTTCATGTCGGCATCGTCATGGCCCTTCCTTTCGGCGCCATCCCCTTTGTAGGCGACTTAGCGCTGCACTTGCGGCCCAGTTTGCCCCACTCATTCCGCTCACTGCTGCAAAGGGAAGAGGCGGGGTTTTATACCCCACTTGGAGGAACACTTGGAGGAACGGGGAAAAGGACATCGGGAAAGGACATCGGGAAAGGCCATCCACACTCGCCATCATTCGGCAAGCCTTGATGCGCTCCAGGGTGGGAGAGCCGGATCTATTTTGTGATGAGACGATGTGATTTTACGGAAGGGGGTGCGACGACGTCACAGCGTGACCATCCCTGAGTCGTACAGATACCGATTGACGGAGTACCGCCAGGTCTACTCGACAATTTGCAGCCACATCTTCTTCGGGCGGAGTGGGTGTTGATCACAATCAACGGTCTGCGGATTCCGTAGTACCTGGTGGTTGGGATGCGCAGGGGGGGGTCCCCACGTGAACAGAATACATCGGCATGTTCACGAGAGAAGAACGAGCACGGCACAAGGCTCGCGTTCGGGCCGAAAGAGCTATGTATATGATACGTAAGAGAGCGCGATCAATAGAGGTTTCTGGCACACAACCTGCCGTGGAGCAAACGCAGTTCACAAACAAGCAGGTCAACAAAAGGAAAGTAGATCGCACAAAGAAAGCAGGAGATCGAAGATGAGGGCAGCGGCAGATGCAATGATGCATGAACAAGCAAACAAGCAGACAATTTGAAAATGGACCGAGACAGGAAGGCGGAAAGGCGGAGCAAAGGGAAAGACACATTGCCTAATTAGATTCCTCCACTCGAGTGACAAACTTTGACCTCCTTCAATGTCTACGGTACTTTCTTCTTTTTGTCGATCTGCCGTTTTTAGCAGTTATTCTTTTTAATTTACCTCTTTGGTTCGTCCCTGGCCCATTGGAAGTGCGTCACCCATGCCAGACTAGTTGCCGGACATTATTATCTTCGCGGTCTCGTCTTCGAGATCTACTCCTGGTAGGAGATCTTGCGCATTTCGCCTAGGCGGTGACGCGCAGCAGAGAGTGAGTTCTCCAGCTTGAGGATTTCAACCTGTGAGTAGAGAAAAGGAGAACATGCCTTGTCAGCGAAGTGTTCGGTCTGTGCACAACGATCGACATGAACGAGGAAGGATCAGGCAGCCGCTACCCGATTGACTTTGGCAGTAGTGGAAGGTGAGGGCCCTGTCCGGACAGGGTCCGCGAGAGCATGAAAGAAAGGGAGGGGACCAGGGGGGAGGCACAGGAGGATCGCGTCTGCAGCATCCTTCTGCAGATACCTGCGGATGCACATCAAATCGTGGACTGCCTTGTGTCAAACTCCGCGTGGCGCCAATCATCAGGCTAGCCGTGCGGCGCGGCCTTGCCGGACCCGCATGACTATTGAGCATATTTTCGGACACCGAACGACCCCGAAGGAGATCAGGATGATATCTTGATGTGGTGGTTGTGGTGGTGTTGGTGGCAATGGTGATGGAACAGGAGCACATTGCCCGCCCCGATCCCGCTTGCGCTATGCGAAACCTGAAACAAGAACGAAGCCAGCACCATACCAGGCTGAGCCCTTTCATTGTTCTTTGATAACGATGCATGCGCTGCAGCATTGCGGCCCGAGAAAATGGGGGAGGCGGGAGAAGAAAGGCGGGCACTCGTCGGGGAAGGCCACACAACGTGGCGAACGAGAATCGCCTTGTCGTGTCGTAGCCAACCTCACCTTGCCCGCTGATCTGTCTTGAAGTTGCTGCCTGCGCTGCCAAGCGCCAAGGCGGCGCTCGGGATCGAGTGGATGGCCGAGAAGGGGGGAGAAATGCACAGCCATCTTGATCTTGGCCCATACAGATAGGAATGACGTGCATAACCGTGACAACTGGAAGAAAAACTGAAAGCTGACGACTCACCTGCTGTTCCATTTCGCGGACCTTGAACTCATGAGCACCAAGCTTGGTGTAATCTTCCTGCTCTTCTCCATGGCTGCCCTCACGAATCATGCTCTGCACTTGGCGTACCAATGCTCTGCATGCAACACCGACAGCTTTGCTGGCGTGTTCTAGATTTTCTTGACTAGAAGACCTGAATCCAGCCTTAACGCGGCTGGCAGCAACCAGCTGAGCCGTGGATGCAGCAACTTCGTTAGAGGCCACAATCAATTGCTCCGGGCTATTACGGTCCGAGATGACGCCATCCGATGTCTCAATGAGCGTGTTCGTAGAGGAGGCCACGGCCTTTGCTGCAGAAATGAGACCCTCCGTCCATCGGTTGTTCTTCTTGTAGAATGCAGTTCGTGAGGATGATCCGCTTCCAGCCTGAACAATCTCGCGTTGTGCCGTTGTGGCAGCGGCAATGAGCCGTGTGATGGCGTTGGTAATGGCCATGGCTGCGTCCAAAATCGAGTCATGAACTTTAAGCTCATAAGACGAGAACCCGTCACGCGGCTTGTTCTTGAGCTTGGCAAGACGCTCTACCGCAGCTGCGATAGCCCCAGCAGCCTTGTCGAGCTCGTCGTCCACGAGGTCGCCGAGATCTCCCTTCTTGTTCGTCAGACTGCCGAACCCAGGAGCGATCGCCTCCACCATTTTGTTCAGCTTCTGCAAGTTCATTTGCACATCGTGGTTCTTGATGATGACTACGTCGATCTTGTGATCCACGTCCAAGTCTTCGAGGCGGACGCTTAATAGGCTACGAAAGAACTTGATGGTCGCCTCAGCGGAGTGACGTGCCCCTGCAATCAGAGAGTCCGTCGTCTTGTCGTCAGTCGCGAGTCTGCCGAGGCCTTTGGTGTTGCCGCAAACGTCGACGACGGCTCCAGCAAAGATATTGATTGCCTTGATGACACCCTCAAGAGAGCTGTTGGGGCCGTCTGCTATATGGCTGTTGAACGCAGTGGCGAACTCGGTCGCACTGTCGGAGGCTTTCTCGATCTGCGACAAGACAAAAGATGGCGAGGCATTCTGATTGCCGGCTTGCATGGACGAATCTAGTTCGTACAGTGCGTCGTCGACGCGAGCGACACCAGCCTCCAAGACGGAATCGATCATGGTGTTGATCTTTTGTAGCATAAGATCTGCAATTTGTGCATCCATGGCATCATCGGCTGCCTTGTCCTGCTTCTCGAGATCGTGCAGTTTGACCAAGGTTTCATCCATGCCCGCTTTGTAGACTTCGAGCTCGTCTTCCCTCTCGTGAAGAAGCTGCACAAGCTCCGCGTTGGTTTCAAGCTCTTTGGATCGAAGATCGTCCACCTCCTTTGATTTGGCCCGGAGAAGTTGCTCGAGGTTAGCTACCTCACGATTGAATTTGGACGCCATCGTCGAGACCTCCTTGCTCTTGCTGCGTTCCATGTCGTCGGCACGGTCTTCTGCCAAGCGCAGTTCCCGCATCAGCTTGTCCAGTTCGCTTTTGTTGCTGCCCTTGAGTTGGTCTTTCTCATGAAGAGCGCGGTCTCGTTCTCGTATCAGGCTTGCGAGTTCCAAATTTTTGTTTTTCATTTCCACTTCCAGCTTCTCCTTCCGCTCGTTGATTTCCTCAGCACTGGAGATTTTACGCCCCATCACCTTTTGTTGTTCTACGAGTGTGAAGTACTCTTTGCGCAGATCAGTGTATAGTCGAGCGAGAGTCTCGTACTTTTTGCGCCAAGTGCTGGAAGATTCTTGCAAAGACCGGATTTGGGCGTCCTTGCTGGCAAGTTGGTTGCCGATGCTGTTGTGCAAGTGGGAGAGCTCTCCCTCGAGCGCCTTGACACGCATGTCATATTGCCCCAGTAACAGTTGGTCCTGTTCAAGCTGAGCGCGAGCATGTAGGTTTGACTGCTCCAGATCGGCGATCCTGCCCTGCACTTGCTGGTTGGCTTGTTGAGCCAGCAGGGCTTCATGTTCGCGATGCTGTTGCTCCGCGAGCAGGAGTTGCCGGTCCTGAAAGTTTCTCTGCGCTTCTTCTTGAGCTTGTTGCTGGGCTAGAAACCCTGCCTGCTGCTTTTCTGCGAGGATTCGCTGCTGCTCTTCATATTCTTGATTTTGACGATCCAGCTCCGTTGTCCAGAACTCGGAAATCTCGTCGGGCCCTTCCGACTGCGGCGCAAGTGGAGGGGTCGGCGGTCGGTCGATCATTCCAGCTGGTCTTTTGGGTAGCGCTGGGGCCTCGTCATCAGCAGCCAGCAGGTTTGGAGGATCCTGTGGAAGAAGGGGGATCGTGATGAGACTGGTAAGATATCGAAGGTTTGAACACTCGTAATAGAACTTGACCAAGCGATAGTGTTGGGCGTCATAGCGTCCACGAAGAGGCTCCAGAGCATCGTCGTCGCCAAGCACTGTGTTTCTTATTAGCAAGGCAGAAAACACACGGAAGGTATTCCCGGCATGACATACTACTAGAGTGCATAGCACGAAGCATGCTGGTGATGAACTTGTAAATGCCGTAGCTCTCTTGCACAAGAGGCACCAGGGCTGAGATGCGGCACTCATTGTTTCCAACATTCCTGAAATGAGAAAAGATCAACTTTTGAAGTTGTTCGATCTTGTCTTGTAAGCCCATGAGATCAGAGACAGTTTCATAACCCTCATTGGGGTCGTGAGCCATCTGTAAGCTCAAGTACTCCTGGTACTCAAACAGTCCATCAAATTGAGGATAGTGCTGGTGCAGAGACAGTTTGGAGAGCAAGAAGAAAACGTATTCACGAATGAGAGGGCCATAGCCCCGAACCCCTTCGCCCGAGACGCCCCGATGAAGCCCGTCAATCCAAGTCCTGTGGCCCAGAGCCTCTTTCAGGATAGACGGATGTCCCTCCTGAAGGACTTTGTGGATCATGATCAGTGCCTTAAAAAGTTGGACCTCGTCGGTGGCGATGGGCTGCCTGTGTCACGGGTCAGAACTGGTCAATTGAGAAGTCGTGACGGCGACGTACACTTTGACGCCAGTCCAGAAGGCCTGTGAGGACTTATGGTCCCACGTGAAGACGATGCAGGCTCGGACATGCTTGCGTTTGGGCGAGATCTCCTCGTTGGTCGTGGCTTTCCGGATGCTGACGGCGAGCTCCTGGTCCGTCCTTCAAGATGATAGTGGATTAGTTCCTAAGCATCTCGAGTGCAGACCATCGGTCACGAAAAACATGTGTGTATACGTACTTGGCACGCTCGGAGGGACGCAGGGAGTTCATGTTGACGATTGTTGGGAAAACGTTTGACGTTGTTGAAGAAACTGGATGACGATGACGAAGGGTCCAATTGGCGCACAATTGGCTAGCGTTCCTGGAGCGGCTCGGGTTATGTAAGGCAAGTATGGAATACTGTCGCGGTACATAAGGGTTACTAATACGTCAATTATCGCCCAGTCATGGCTGCGCCATTTTTGACGCGACAAATACTTTCCCCACGAGACAAAGTTGGCGGGTGCTTGGTAGTGTACAGAATACTTTCAACGAGAAAAAGACGAGGCAGCGAGGCAATATTGATAAACGGACACAGTAACTCTGATAGAAGATGTTCGAATTACAGATCTACAAGACCAGCCGACTTTCGTGAGGTGATGATCATATTAATCAGTGTTTGTGTGACGAACACACTCCATAGCTTGATACCTCCACCGGCTGCTCGGAAGCGGCGCTGCGCACGGCGCGCACGCATGCCCTGACCCAGCCAACTGCCACTGCCGAGTGGGTGCAAGTGCCGCAGACTCCGCAAGTGGAGCTTTCCTTTTCGGGGTCGCAGTAAAAGTTGGCCGTTGATCCTGGCAGCGCCAGCCCCTGACACTTCATCAGCCAACGATCAGCCTCTGGCATCGGACATGGCGGTGAAAACTGTCAAACATTTCATCATCTCTCAAGGATCACTGTGGGCCTTGATGGGCCTCATCCGATACGTCGAAACGTTGAAGCAGTTTGGGGTGGCGTGGTTCTCGCTCCCCCCGGCTGGGAGCGGCGATAGCTCTTCGTCGGGAGATATCTCGTCGCCGAGGCACCAGAGCATCTGACAAGAGCCTTCCCCCTCATGCGCCCGGGGGGGTGGTCAACTTGAGAATTCACCAAGCGGTGCGGCTAGACCTTTGAGCCAGATGATCGACCAACCTCTCGTAACCAAGGAAAACGACGAAGCCGGGATCGCCAGATTTACCGGGGGATACGTGTACAATTGAGCATGGGTTGATGCCAGATGCAACAAGGGCCGCCTCGCGCGCGGCGAACCGGAGCGTTTTGTTTGCTGCAGCTGGACAACAGTATCCTTCACATGGGATAGACGTGCTCTGGTCACCGAGGGACCACATGTCTTTCGAATGAACAGCGACGCCGCGGAACAGAACCAACTCGCTGACCTGCTTCGCTGTCAGTTCCGCATTTGCGATTCCTCCTCATCCGGTTTTTCGCTAGTTCGACTGCAGCAGAAGCTTTGACACAAAGTGCGTTGCAACGAGAAGCGTAATCTCACGACAGCAATGCATCAACAAATGTGACTTGTCAGACGATGTCGTGCACGGGACTTCAGATAGAGAGCTGTGATGCCCAAGTAATTTGTCAGAAATAGTAACTCTTTTGCCAAATCTGTTTTGCAAAACAGGTTTCTTTGTCTTCTCGATATCGCGCGGAGCCTTTGCAATGGCAATGGCGCGGAGATTGGAAAAGGGATCAACTTCAAAGGGCAAGCATTACCCTTTGAAGTACCTTCTCGTCCATATCCAACTTCGCAATCAAGTTGGAATCTCCCTCGTCCGACTAGCTCTAGTGTAATGATCGACATGATGCTTGCCTTGTCAAGCTTTACTGACGTATAGTCAAAAGGCTGCGGTGGAGGTGGGTAGTGTAGCTTCGCATCTCATGCGTCGCAAGGTATGGGATATCTTGTGACGCCTTTCCCCTCAGTCAGCAACTTCCTAATGCGTAATCGTGTGAAGCACGGTCTACAAATGCCTGGTCTAGGAGCTCCGGTGACTTGGTCTAGGAGCTCCGGAAGTCACCGGATTGCGTGTTGTTGGTGGCGAACATGGAGCTGCCCAAGAATTTTGGTTGCGAAGCGCAATACGCTCCCTCCTTCATGGCCGCTTCATTTTCCTCTTGAAATACTAGCTTCTCCCTCGTACTCTTCAGCAGTGAATGATAGTCATCCGCGCGTTATAAACCTCGAATTTGAAGCGTCGCCTTGGTACTTTTCCATGAAAAGATAGTTCACTTTCAAAAGGTACATACGTCAATTATCGGGCGGACTCGGCCGAAACTAAAAGCCCACTTTACGGGTTGTCTTATGGCCTCCTTTCTCCGCTCCTATCTGCGGACTGTTCCGTTCCCCGAGCTATGCCCTCGAGTAACGAGACATGACATGAACCTGCCCCTGCAAGGAGGCGATGCGTCATCACACAGAGCCAGGGTTCAACGCACGATTTGGTATGCGACAGGGTGTGCCAAGATGCGCTATGAGCGTCAGCGATGATGGCTGGTGCGCTGCCAGCTTCAACTTGTCATCTCTGATTCATTTCTCCTATTGACACCAAGAAACATTCCCCGGTCGAGCCGAGACCAGGCCAAGACCTTTCCTAACCAGGGACAGCACCGCAATCAAAAATGCAGGACCAAGCAAGCCCCCTGCAAACAAAGACGTTCAGATCGTGGTCTCATATGGAAGAGGGGTAACGGTCTCCGGCGGATTATCGGTCAAAGAGACAGTGCGGGCTTCCCGGGGCATGGCAGGCAAGCGCTTGACCTGGACAGTGACACCGTCCGCTCGCGCCTTCTTTTTGGCCTCAGCGTTGGACTTGACTCTTTTCAGAAAGTCCTCCCGAGATCGAGAAGGCTGGATGTGTTCCACTCGGACGTTGATTCGCTTCTCGATGTACCGGTGCCAGACCTTTTTGTAAATGATGACGCCGACAGAGCTCTTGGTAACGTTGTAGACGACGCCAGTCTTTCCATGATAGACCTTGTACGGCATGCTATTGCCCCCGGGTTAACAATCCTGCTAGATGCTCTTGGCCTGATAGGACCCTCGCCAAATATCCGAAATTTGACCAACTCTAGGGGGTTGGAAAGACTCACCCTTTTTGCACAGCACCGTTCACCTTGATGTCGACGATGTCCCCAACACTGCACCATCCAAGGTCAGCCACTCTTCAGTTTCCCTCTATTGTGGCCAGTTTCAGCGTTGTTGGAGGTACGAACCGATAAATCTTGAGATATGTGTTCAAAGGGATCATGCCCTTTTGGCGGAAATTGCGACTGAAGGCATACTGTAAAAGTCAGTCAATGCGAAAGGAGCTTTCTGGTAGGAGAAGTGCACGCACGCGGGTACCCGCTCGTTTTCCGTAGGAATGACCCATCTTGTCTTCGTCTTCGCAGGCGACGGGCTCGTGATCGAAAATGTCTGAGGATCTCCTGCAGCATACCCATTCGTGAAGTAGGAAGAATTTCGCATCGAATTGTGGGATGACAGCTTACATAATCAAACCTCGCAATCAGTCAACGAAGACGTGCGGGCTATTAGCAGAGCTATGGGGAAACTGTTAGGGTTGCGAGACTAGCACACGTGACTAGTGCCAAATCACTCCGCGAAACTTTACCCCCACAACCGAGAGAAATTCTTGGTGACAAGCGCAAGTGTTCACCGTTTCCAGCATCATTGAACGAGCACCGCCAAGTACGTGAAGTGCTGCGATTCTTTTCTCGGTGTCGCATGAATTAATAAAGATCTAGAATGGCTCCTCGCGCTCATTCGAAAACTTCGCGTGTTCCTCGTAGACCTTTTGAGTCTGCCCGATTGTCAGTTACCACCGGCCACTGAACATGAGCTTGACTCTGTTTATGTCGACTGCAAAGCAAAACTGACCAAGGATCATGGAACAGGGACTCCGAGTTGAAGCTCGTTGGCGAGTATGGTCTGCGCAATAAGCGAGAGGTCTGGAGAGTCGGTTTGACTTTGTCCAAGATTCGTCGTGCTGCCCGGTATGTTTGTTCGCTCTTCCTGGCAACCATGAGGACAGATTTGCAAGCGCTCTTTTTCGCGTGATATGATCGGCGCTGTGTTACTGATAATGGGTATAGACAGCTCCTCACTCTCGAAGAGAAGGACCCCAAGCGTCTCTTTGAAGGCAATGCCCTCATTCGACGTCTTGTTCGTGTTGGAGTTCTTGATGAGTCCCGCATGAAGCTCGATTATGTGCTTGCCCTCAAGATTGAGGACTTCTTGGAGCGACGTCTACAAACTTGCGTGTATAAGCTCGGCCTGGCCAAGTCTATTCATCATGCTCGTGTTCTCATTCGCCAACGCCATATTCGTGTCGGCAAGCAGATCGTTAACGTACCGTCTTTCATCGTCCGACTTGACTCGCAGAAGCACATTGACTTCGCCCTCGACTCTCCGTTCGGCAGCGGTCGCCCTGGTCGCGTTCGCAGAAAGAAGGCCAAGGCCGCAGAAGGCGGCGGGGACGGCGAGGAGGAGGAAGAGGAGTAGTAGCATACCCCAGGAACTTCCACAAAGTAGGAGTGAACATCGAGAAGACGCGATTCAAATGGGCTAGAGAATTGCTTGGTCATAGCTCGCGGCGTTCGGCCATCAAATACAATGCATCTGACCACCAGAAACACGTCCAAAGATTTAGTTTTGGAAACCGTTCGAGTCTTCGTGATTGTGTTAGGCTTTGACATGGTTCGTTGAAAGCAGATTCCCGACAAATATTGATATGAGACTGCAAAAGTTGACACACTGTCGCTCGGGCCTGATGCTTCGCAGGAAAAAAAAAACTTTGTGATGCTAACTCACGAGTTCGTCCTTTCCAAGAAACTTTGACATCGGATCATCTGCAACAGCTCGTTTCCTTCGATACTCATCCAATTCCGCCTCCGACACTCCATTCATCTCCTCCAGTGTGCGCTTCCTGGCGCGCTGGTCGTTCCCCTTAATCTTGAGTTCCTCTTTGCCCTCAATTCCCGCTTCCCCATTCTCCAAAGCTTTGAGGAGATCGACACCCATTCTGTGACGCTCAGCCGCCTCCCATGCTTGCTTGCCTTCTTCACCAGTACAGTAACTGTTCTTTGCAAGCGAGTGGCAGCATGCATAACCCCACTTGAAATTCGACCACCAGCTGCCCCATACTGATGTATGATTGTTGGTGAGCACATCCTCTGCATATTTTGATTTGCCTACCTGGCGCGGTGCACCTTTGATCAAGCCTGCCTCGTCATACTCGACGTAGACTTCCGAATCGGGCTTCACCATACTGCGGAGCGCGGCAGGCATTTGCTTTTGACCATCTCCACCGTATTTCTTCAGCAAATGCGCGTCTCGTTCTATACGAACCCGTTCCGCTTCTTCTCTTTCTTTTCTCCGGTGCATGGCGCCAGCAGTTGGGTTTGCTTGCAAGTGTTGCGATGTGTCGCCTGCTCTTTCTTGAGCTTCCCATGCGTATCGTTGTGCCTTCTCAAACTCGGCAGCCTCGCCGGACCCCCGAACGTAAGCCTCCTCGGCAAAGGCCTGAGCGGATTTGCCACCTGTTGCTCCTCCATCGACCAGTGCCCTTATTTTTGGGTCATATCTTGCGGAGTCCAAGTCGAGGTTCACCAGATACTTGGCTGTATCTTCTCTTATTCGTAGTTGTCGTGTTGCTGTACTCTGGTGCTTGCTCATGTCGTTCTCCTCTGCGTATCTGTCCAAATCCTTCGTATCGGTCTCTAGATTTTGAGATTTCCGTGACTGATCCCGAAGCTCTTCTATTTTTTTGTATTCTTCGACGACGTTACGATACTCTTCTGCATTGTAGCCATTCCAGCGATCGCGTTTGGCGTCCCAACCCAGTTTGACATCCTCAATGACCTCGTCCGCCTGGATGTCTTTGCCGGTCCACTTGGCGCCTTTCGCCCTTGGCCGACTGAGGCAGTCTTTGGCTTTATGTGTCATGGCGCCGCAGTTTTCGCAGGCGCCTTTGCGGTACTTTGTTGCGGCCGGCCCGGCCTTTCTTCCTCGATTGTACCATGTCGAAGTCTCCTTGCTCTCTTCTCGCCGCTGATGCTTCAAATAGTCGTTGTCTTCTTCTTCACCGCCATCACCGGCGTAGAATGGCTTTTTGCTGATGAAGGAGGGGATGTAGACGTTCTCTTCTTTGTTGGCTGCGCCGGCTCCCCCCGAGCCTGGCGGCTCGGCTTTGCGACGAGGACCGGAAGACATGCCAAGTTTCGCTTCGGCTTATAGAAAATTAAAGACTCATAGAGATCGTTGAAGTCTGCAAAAGTAGGAATCGTCGAAACCAGGTTGGAGAGAGTTTGTCAGCAAAACCGTTCGAATTGGTATTGCTTGATTTCGAGGAATTAATTTCCTGCGTCAACTTAAAATCCATATCCACTCCCAAAACGTCACCAGCGATTAAGCCGCCCAACGCGCTTTATCACCACGTGACTGCGCGATCATCAGCTGAAGCCCCGAGCTAAACGCGCGTCACTAAGTGCCGTCCGCGCAGGATACAGCAGCAGACAGTTGTCAATCACGTCTATTCAAATGGCTATGGCGACTTACGTGCAGCCCTGCTTCGATCGATCGTGTTGATCAGCTCTTCCTTGTGGCAATCCGTGTGGCGATCGATGGGCTATCGTGCTGAAGAGCATGAGTTTGTTTCGAGTAAGGCTGAATTGTATCGATCATTATCAAGCCACTCCCACTCGCTATGACCCGCAGCTTCGCAACGATATTCGGGCATCGCAGCTCGCCAAAGAGCCGAGAGTACCAGTGGTGCGAATTTTTGGTTCCACCGAGACTGGCCAAAAAGTCTGCGCGCATGTACATGGGGCCTTTCCGTACCTGTATGTCGAGTACAATGGAGATCTGGCGCAGGATGAAGGTGAGGACATACAAACTCTCCGAAACGTCAAGTCCAAAAAAAGCTAATGCACCTGAAGTCGGTGCCTTTATCTATCGACTTCATCTCTCCATCGACCATGCCCTGGCGGTGAGCTACCGGCGCGATGTTTATGCTGAGAATGCAAAATATGTTGCGCGCATCACCCTCGTGAAGGGCATTCCTTTCTATGGATTTCATGTGGGCTTTCGTTTCTTCCTGAAGATCTACATGTTCAACCCCATTGTCATGACAAGACTGGCCGACTTGCTGCACCAAGGAGTCATCATGAAACAGAAGTTCCAACCGTACGAAGCGCATTTGCAGTTTCTTCTCCAGTTCATGGTGGACTACAATCTGTATGGCTGCGACTATTTGGACGCTTCCAAGGCAACCTTTAGATCACCAGTACCCGATTTCAACCCTTCTTCTAATTCGTCACATCTTTGGCACAGTCAGTCGGTGCTTCCGGAAAATATAACAGAAGATCCCTCCTTACCCCGCGTCAGCCACTGCTCCATCGAGGTCGATATTTGCGTGCAACACATCACCAACCGCAAGATGATCAAAGAACGGTCGCTTCATCACGATTTTGTTGAGCGAGAAAACCCTTTGCACAGCGATTTGAAATTAGTATACAGCATGGCCGGATTGTGGAGAGACGAAACGAAGCGGCGTCAGAAGCAAATGTCGCGCGGCCTGCAGGGACAGAGTCCATTTCCTCCCGAGGTCTTGGTCACAATGTCTGCTGATCCCAGACAGACTCAATCGCAAGGGTGGATCCATGAAGATGAATACAAGGATAAGATCAAAGATCTGGTGGATAGAGAGTTGTCTACAATGGACCACAGTACACCCACTTTTGAGGACTTTGTAGAACAGGTTACGCTGGAACCAGAAGTCAGCACAGCTTTGGAGTCTGTGGAAGATCTGTTTCCAAGCAACTTGATGCCGGTGCTTGGGCTGTCATCGACTGAAGCACATTCTTCTGGCGAACCACCCAGCAGCATTGTCGACGAGGACAAGATTGTGAAGCAAGTCGCGTCATTGGACAGTTTCTTCCCGGAAGATTCAGATGAAGAGGCGCTTCAAGAGCTATTTAGGCAGCAAAATTGTAACAATGGCGACATGGCGGCTACTGATGCGGCCACGGCGATGCTTGATGAACTGCGTTCTTCGCAAGCGGCAGGCAACGCAACTTCATCAACTTTGACTCCCGGGCTTGGACTCAGTGTCTTCAAAACAGGAGTCTTGCCCGACTTCCCGGTCTTACAAGAGCTCCTCGATTTTGCCGAGGATGAAGGCCTGGTTGGCCGAGCCCCCAGGCTGCACGTGTCACAAATGCCTCCGAAATTGAATTTGAAAAGAGAAAGGTCAGCAGCAACATCCAGCGTGAGCCCATCCAAAAGGCTCAAACCCTTGCATTCTCCCCCTTTGCCGCATCAACCCGATTCAAAGCCAACATCACAATCTATCTCTGGGCCACAGTCCTCAGATGATGACCGACACCTCGGCGAAGTCTTTGTCTTAAGGCAGTCCAATCGGACCATTTCCTCCATTTCTACGAAGGATCAAAACGACTCTGTCTCAGACACACGTCCTGATCATCTCAGCCAACAGAGTCTCAAGTCTCGTAGCGAGAGCAATCAAACGCCTCGAACAGCGACGTTTGCCCCCACGCCCCAGTCTGCTCGCAATACCACTGGGGGCCTCAACTTGTTTCTGGGGTCTTCATATCTTTCCGAAAATGACGATGAATCGGGGAAACTACAACGAGCCATGCGTAAAGTCAGCTCCAAGACATGCTTGATCTTTGCCGAATTGCCGCCATCTGTAAGCCAAAGCCTTGCGCTCAAAGACTTCAATTGTCCCGATGTCATATATCAAGACGCGTTTTACAGCAAAGAGAGCGATGTTCCGGGGCGAAATCGCGAGTATGCTGGGCGCGAGTACCATTTGGAAAGCAACACTTTACCTTTTCTGCCCGAATTCGACCCAGATGCCTCATCGGCCGCAGCCTACGGTAACAAGGGCGACAATGTGAACCGCAAAGAGATCCTCGAGCAGAAGCAAGCGCACCAGCGACGCAGATGCACATGGCGAGGCTGGGAGTTCACAACATTACCCCCGACCTACCAAGAAGTAGAACAATGGCTTTGGCGCGAGGAAGAGCTCAAGCAAGACCACGAGAACGCTCAACGAAAGACGTCGCGTGCTTCTCAAGCCTGGATCTCGCAGATTGATGGCCCTACGCCAAAGAACAAGCATGGTTTCAAGTATACACAGCGAGCCAAATCGACCAGCGTCGAACATGAAGTCCAGTACATGAGCACCATGAGCCTTGAGCTTCATGTCAACACCCGCGGCAAATACGTCCCCAATCCCGACGAGGATGAGGTCCAGTGTATTTTCTGGGCATGCAAGTCGGACGAGATGATGAGATACAGCCAAAGCCCGTTGGACTCCGTACAATCGGGGATCATCGTGTTGTCCCAGCACGGAAGTCCCGGTCGCATGATCCAGAAGATGGCAAGAGTCGAGATCCTTGAGGAAGACTCGGAATTAGACCTGATTGTTCGCATGGTCGAAATAGTAAGAACATATGATCCAGATGTTCTGACCGGTTACGAAGTGCATGGAAGCTCGTGGGGCTTTCTCATCGAACGGGCGCGGGTAAAGTACGATTACAATCTGTGTGATGAACTCTCCCGCATGAAGAGCGATTCCCATGGGCGCTTTGGGAAGCAGAGCGACCGTTGGGGATTCAACACGACGTCAACCATTCGCGTGACCGGACGGCACATGATCAACATTTGGAGAGCGATGCGTGGAGAACTCAATCTGTTGCAGTACACGCAAGAAAACGTAGCCTGGCATCTCCTCCACCGCCGAATTCCCCATTACTCTTGGAGGACATTGACATCTTGGTACAAGAGCGGCAAAGCCAGTGAGCTGAACAAGCTCATGAAGTATTACTTTTCACGGACGACGATGGATCTCGAGATTCTCGAGTCCAATGAACTCGTAGCCCGCACGAGCGAGCAGGCTCGATTGCTCGGTGTAGACTTCTTCTCCGTCTTCTCGCGAGGGTCACAATTCAAAGTCGAGTCCATCATGTTTCGTATCGCAAAGCCCGAGAACTTCATACTCGTGTCGCCGAGCCGGAAGCAGGTCGGAGGCCAGAACGCCCTGGAGTGTCTGCCACTGGTGATGGAACCGCAGAGCGCTTTCTACAACAGCCCTTTACTGGTGCTGGACTTCCAGAGCCTGTACCCTAGCGTCATGATTGCGTACAACTACTGCTACTCTACTTTCCTGGGTCGTATCACCGACTGGCGCGGCGCGAACAAGATGGGATTCACTGATTATAAGCGGCAACAAGGCCTGCTGGCTTTGCTGCAGGACTACATCAACATCGCGCCCAATGGTATGATGTACGTCAAGACGGAAATTCGCAAGTCTCTGTTAGCCAAGATGCTGACGGAAATACTGGAGACGAGAGTCATGGTCAAGAGCGGCATGAAGAAGGACAAGGACGACAAGGTGTTGCAGCAGCTGCTCAACAACCGGCAACTTGCGCTAAAGCTCCTGGCCAACGTGACGTACGGATACACGTCGGCGTCGTTTTCGGGGCGAATGCCGTGCTCCGAGATCGCGGACAGCATCGTGCAGACAGGCCGCGAGACGCTGGAGCGCGCCACGGCGTACATCCACTCGGTCGAGCGCTGGGGTGCCGAAGTGGTGTACGGCGACACCGACAGCCTCTTCGTGCATCTCAAAGGGAGAACACGAGAGCAGGCCTTTGACATTGGCAACGAGATGGCCAAGGCTATCACGGACCTCAACCCGCGGCCCATCAAGCTGAAGTTCGAAAAAGTCTACCACCCGTGCGTGCTGCTGGCCAAAAAGCGCTATGTCGGGTACAAGTACGAGAGCAAGGACCAAACAACGCCCGAGTTTGACGCCAAGGGTATCGAGACGGTCCGTCGCGACGGCACACCGGCCGAGCAGAAGATGGAAGAGAAGGCACTGCGGCTTCTCTTCGAGACGGCCGACCTCAGCCAGGTCAAGGCCTACTTCCAAAAGCAGTGCGATAAAATGATGCGGGGGGCCGTGTCCATCCAGGACTTCTGCTTCGCGCGCGAGGTGCGGTTGGGCACCTACTCGGACAAGGGCGTGCCGCCGGCCGGGGCGCTCATCAGCACCAGGAAGATGCTCGAGGATGCCAGGGCCGAGCCGCAGTACGGCGAGCGCGTGCCGTATGTCATCGTCACAGGCGCGCCAGGCGCGCGTCTCATCGATCGCAGCGTCGCACCCGAAGATCTACTCGCCAACCCGCAATGGCGCCTCGACGCCGAGTACTACATCTCCAAGAACATCATCCCGCCGCTGGAGCGCATCTTCAACCTCGTCGGGGCCAACGTCCGCCAGTGGTACGACGAGATGCCCAAAGTGCAACGCATCCACCGCGGCGCCGCCCCCAACCAGCCAGGCGCACGCAAGACGACGCTGGAGTCGTATCTGCGCTCCACGCACTGCCTGGTCTGTGGTGCCAAGTTCGCCCAGGTCGCCGCCCAGTCGCTCTGCCCCGCCTGTCGAGCCAATGCTCCTGCGTCGCTCGCCACGCTCCAGTCCAGACTGGCGGCGGCGGAGCGCAGCTACCAGGATATCCTGAGCCTTTGTCGGACCTGCTCGGGCCTGAGCCCCCTGGACGACGTCCGCTGCGACAGCAAAGACTGCCCAGTCTTCTGGAGCAGGTCCAAGCAGAAGAACACGGTGGTGGCCATGAGAGCCACCACTACACCTGCCATCATTTCTCTGACCGACAACAGGGCCGCGCTGGAGTGGTGAGACTGAAGTGGCTCGAGGGGACAGCTGTGTCCATGACGCTGTGCTTGGCATACAGGCACGGCGTGTGCACAATAATATATATTTTTAATCCATGTTTCGTAGCAAACGAGCGACACTTCCCTTTAGATGTGTTCAAACTCTTGCTGATCATTGCTCACAATCACACACAATCGTATTAATTCATGGCTCTTAACTTAACCACTCGACAAGATGACACGACACCCCTCTGTGCAAGTTTGTCAACGGAAAGCCGTGGGAGTGCCATGACCAACAGTATCAGCCAAGGACCGAAGGATACAGTAGGAGCAATGCACCGTGCAGTCCGAAATGGAAGGTGCTGCGCTCGCCTTCTTGTCATTCCTGGCCCCGCAGCCTACCCGGTACCTTTGTTCGCCGTGCACGAATCTCCTTCGGATCGGCCCTGCCGAGCAAAAGACACCATCAAACGATTCGGGGATTCGGATGGACTCAATGCATCGTGGCGTGATGGCGATTTGAACATCGTTGATCCGGTGTTCGGATTGATTCCGGACGTGACGAGACGGTGCATGTTGACACACGATATACTTTTGACGTGCCGCTCTGTAAACATTAGGAATGAAGCAGCAAGGCTTACTGAGGGGCGTACGCTCGACGCCCATGGAGCGAGCAGTGTCATTAGTTCATCTGGGTGACGTTCCTAGTATATCTGCGTATATTGTGTATACATCTATACAGATATGGACGGGCCGGAAATCAACACAATCTATAATGTGGCACACGTCCTGGAGCCACGATCCGCTTAGTCCACCTTTTCATCCAGGATTCCCGAAGAAAAAAAAAACATCATGCGCCCGCTTCCAGTAGCAATTCAAGTGATCGGGGGACAGAAGGGAAGAGCAGGCTCAGATGCCGATGCCGACCGACTGACTTCCCAGGGGGCGTTGAAGGGCGCTTTCGTAACATTCGCCAACAAAAAAAATGATGATCAAAAGAATGAGCCCTTTCACTCAATGATCAAGTACTCAAGACGAGTTATGACGCCTTGATATCCCTTGATGTCGCGACGTGGCGGGCCCTACTCTGTTGACCTTGCGGTAGTCCATCATCTTCCAGCCAGCACGAAAAGTCCTCCTCCTCCGCTGCGTCAGTCATCGCTGCGGGCATGGCGATCAGGGGGCTCTCCCTGGATCCCGTCTCTTCAGAGCCAAGGGAATTCCTCAAGCCTTCTTTGGATCCGCCCGATGAGGACTGAGAGCTAGGCAGGATAGAGTCTGACAAATGATCGCTCGCGGGCCGCGAGCCCGTCGAAAGCACACCCGGCACCTCGCTGCTAGAGTAACCAGCCCAGTTCTCGTCGTAACTAGCCTTTTCCTCCGCTGCAGGAGTGCCGGGCTGCGAATCTTTGGGCGCGGCAATGATGAGAATGTTTTGCCCGGCGTCTTCTACTCGTTGCTGGCCGCCCATCTTTCGCCTCCTTTGGGGCAACGGAGGCGGCGGCTGCGCAGCAATCCCTTCGTGATCACCGTCTGGTGATGCCAGAGTCGACTGCTCAATTATCGTTGTTGGACTCGAAGCAGACTTTCGCTTTGCGTTCGGTACCGGTGCAAGCCTGGAAACCCCATTTGACGGTCCAGGGAGAGGGGTCCCCGGGGGCGGAAGAGGCTGGCCTCTGCCCATCGGCTGGCTCAAGTCGATTTCGCCTTTGAGTTGCTGGTCCTTCTGTCTGCGAATCGCGTTCCATCCCCATTGTCGAGCCTGCTCGGCTGCGTTAGTGACGGCAGCAAATGTAGTTTTTTTCAGCTCGCCTCCAGCGGAAGATTCCGACGCCGTTGTGCTCGCCGTGCCGCGTCGTGCGAAGAATCCTCGCCCCGAAGCACCCGTTTGGCCCTGGATTCCCTCCACACGAAACTGGGCCGGCGAGCCGGGCGCCGATCCATCACTATAATGCAGCGAATCAGCTGATGAGGCCGTGTTGCGGCGATTAGTCACTGTTGCCGCGACATCTTCAGTAGCAAGCTTTGCCCTATCGTCGTTCTCCTTGGAGGCGATGGAAGAGCGCCGCGACATTCTGGCCATCGAAGGAGTCTTGGCAGGCGATCCAAATGGCGTGTGCATTGGCGAAGCGTCATGGGACCGTGAGGCCAATGAAGCCATCAAGGTGGAAGCATGATCAGGAGGCGACGACGAGGGCTTGAAAAGGTCGGCATGTGCTGTCTCAGTGCCCACAATGGGATCCGTCGAGTTTTTGACGATGCTCAGAGACCGCGGAGCGCTCAGCCTCGGGACCGATGCTTTGGCGTCGGAGCCTGTTGACGAGGCAGGGGCAGCTTTGATCTCGTTTGCCTTACCCAACTTCCTCCCGAAGAGACCCATACCGGGAGACTGTGGCTCTGGGACGGGAAGGCTGTGGCTCTTCTCTATGGGTCTCGGGTGTTTGAGATTATCTTGGTCATGTTTTGCCTTCTCGGCAATGTCCATTGTAGCAGGCTCAGGATCGACCACGGCGGGTATCTCCGAGGTCTCGACAGCATCATCTCCCTGAAAGATGCCTCCGCGCCATATTTTGTGTTCCGTTTTGAAAAAGGGCACGTCATCCCAGAACGGTTGTACCAGAGTCTCGGCGAAGACCTCCTTGATGCGATTTTCAATTTGTCGTAAGATGAGTGTGTAGGTTATCTGCCTTGAGCTGACGATTGGCTCGATGACCATTTCCATCTTGGGCATTGTCTGAAAAGATAGCCAAAGACGGTTGCTTGGCGGTGCTTTGACTTTGAACAGAACGTGACCTTCCAGGCGCCTCAAGACCACTGCAAGCAAAAGAGTGACCTCTCGGGCCTTGAATCTGGTTCCTAGATCGATCTTCACTGTGGCACCGACCTCGATACGAAAGTTGCCTGTGTATTTAACATCTGCTTCGACCATGCACTCGCCTTCAACCGTCAAGTCCTTCAGCTTGAGGTGAGTAAAGAAAGGTGCAGCCTCGCCAGTATCTATTTTCTGTATGGTGATGTTTGTCAAAAATGCAGGACGCTTTACACGCGCGATCTTTTTGGTGATTTTCTCGCGTATGTAATTTTCCAGATCCCGGGTCCTGTAAATGGCCAAGAATATTCTTCCCAGCAGCGCATTGAGCCACCTGGAATGAACGTGTTCTTCGGAGGAGTGAAGTCTCTGGACTAGAGAGATAATGTTTTTGACCTCGAAACCCTTCGGAATCGGAGGACATGTGTCAAAACCAAATGTTTGTTCCTGGCTCTTCAGCAAAGCAAAGTAGAAATCTTCCTTTGCTGAGCAATTTTCGGAAAACAAGAAGAAGGGCTTCGAGACTTGGGCTTCCGTGGGCTGGCAGTTCGATTTCAGTTGTTTTCTCGACAGACACAGTGCATTGCGCTTGATGAAGAGCTCGCCTTCTGGGGTCACATCACCCCCAGAGTATACGCTGACGTCGTGGTGTGCCAATGAGATGACGTGCCTGACTTCTAGCTGGTCGTCGTCGTCGAATAGCATGAGGTGTCCGTGTCTTGAAGAGCAGTGTCAAGTCAGTCGCCGTTGCTTCTCATGCGGAAAGCCATAAAGCCACTCACCTCAGCACGACGTAAAAGACATTACCGGCCTTCTTTGGTCGCTGACTTGCACCGCTGTTGTTCCCAGAACTATTGTTGTTGTCCAAAGGCCCGCCGACCGGCCTACGGTCGAATATGCTCCTGTACATGGATTGGTATACGCTTGGGCTAGGAGCCACGACGGTTGTTGACCCGACGGGCGTGGTGCGCTCAATCGGTTTGGCATTGAGTCCCATCGGTGTGTATTCACGGCAGACGGCGAAGTAGCCCGCGGCAACGTCTGTTTCGCGAGGCGTTCGCGCTTTCGCGTCATACGATGTTGAGGCTCTCTTGGCTTCGTCCAGAGCTGACGTCTCGTCGCCCAGTTGGACGATATCGTCTTGGTCGAAATCGCGGGTCGGCACGAGATCATATCGATATGGTAGGGTGTAGTGTGCATGTGCCAATATGAAGAGGACCAGTAGAGGAATGAACGTAACACCTCCGAGAAGGTAAGTCACGAGGAGCGTTGTCCATGTTCCCATGGCTGCGATGTACGACGTCTACAAAAGTGCCGGCCAGATTGGCCGCAATAGTATGCGTTGTATGCCCAGAAGCCCAGATCTGGCAATCGAAGCAGTTCTAAGGGATCTGGTGAATGATCGCGGCAGTGACGTCGGCGACGGTGTATCGTTTTCGAGCGAGACGCCGATAGACGACGCAGCGTGGTCGCAATGCTTTCGCGTTTCTCCAATACAACAGTGCTTGCGTCCGTCGTACGGTCGAGGTTGCGTGAGACGAACACGGCCAGCATGCATGACAAGAAATCGCACACATGGGAGTGTAATGCGGACGGATGCAGGGAAGGAACACGCAGCAGCGCTACGCTAGGCCAGCGACTCGGTACAGAAGAGCGAAATGACAGTCTAGCAAGATGTATCAATCTGCGAGGTGTCAAGATGATAAAATGGTGTCACAAAGCAGCCGGCCACACGACGTCTCGATTTGGTCGGCCGGACCGAACACTGCTGGCAAGGGGTGGGCGGCGAGGGACGCAGTCGAGCTCACAACACGTCGACACTTTTTCGTCGGAACTGTTTCGAGCACGAGGTTCGAAGCTCGAAGGGCGGAAGGTCGCGGGC
>JARJRV010000008.1:0-54355 GCA_030783925.1 Aschersonia sp. MBC 735 | reverse complement strand
AGAGAGAGAGGAGTGGACGATGTGTGTGCGACGAGTGGTCTTCGTCTCAAACTGTACCACCTGTGTGATACGCACCGGATTTTTCCACATCATTCTTTTCCATGGCAGAAAAAAGCACCAGGGCAAAGATGGAGAGAGAGATAGAGAGAGATGACGGTGTTTGTTGGTGTGTATTTTTTTTTTAAATATTATTTCAATCATTCAATTAAATTTACTCTATTCTTGCTGTTTTTCATTCTTCCCTCCATTCTTCGCACAAACATCTCTCCCCTTGCTCTGCCTCTGCCTCTGCCTCTGCCTTTCTCTCTCATTCCAATTCCCCGCCACCTCTTGCTGCGCTCCGGACAGCGGCTTGCGACTTCTGCAGCTAAGAACCCGAAATTCGTCGCGTCTGCCTCACCGCGACTATTGACAGGCGTTGCTGACATCAGAACAACCGTCTGGAGACGCCGTCATAGGCTGCGCAGGCCCCGACTAGTCGCTGCCTCTGGCCCCCAAAACGCCCATCATTGACTCCAGTTCGGAGTGAACAAGCCTGGCGTCTTCCACACCCCTGGACCCTCGATGCCATCAGGACGCCGGCTCATACCATCCGCGCGAATCCTGACCTTTCGGGACGCCGGCTCATACCATCCGCGCGAATCCTGACCTTTCGGGACGCCCTTTAGGAAGGGTCTGACCTGTTTGCAGATTGCATCGAATTGGCCAACTCATGACTTGGGCCCGGCATGAGAGATTTCAGGCACCTGAGACAAGAAGAAACGAAGCTACGCGACACTGCCTCCGATTAAAAACCATCACGAGACAGACTATCAAGAGCTTGGACGTACAAACATGCTTGAGACGAGCCTGACGCCCGCTGATGATTGCGTGGACTTTTCTAGAACGGGTTAAGAGAACAAACAGCTCGGGAAGCGCCGACCCCGATATTAGCTACTTGCGATAGAAGATCTGCGGCCAAATGTGTCAGATTTCAGATTGGCGCGATGAAGTCAGGGACCGGGCCGGCCAGCATCCTTGCCGCGGAACAATTGGGCCAGTTGGCTTACCTTTTTGAACTGGAAATGTAGCTGCAGGATTCCCTGTAATCATCCGTTCAGCTTCGATCCAGTACGGCAAAGAGGGGGGAGAGGGGGGGAGACCAGGGTGCTGCAAGCGCGCCGCCGGCAAAGGGTAGCCAAGCTACATGGCCTACCTTTTCAAACGAACTACGGAAGCCGCGTTCTCGCTTGGCGCTGTAATCCCACTCCTTGTCAACGATTCGAAAGGCGATATCCTCGTAGGGCGGACCAGCCATGAAACGTATGAGACATGTGTCTTCCTCGCCGGCTGCAGCGAAAGATTCCCCGCGCCTCCGGCCATGTTCCCGGATGATTTTGAAGGTCGGTGCCTTGGTCTTGTCGACCAAGTCCGGATAGAAGATGTTGAACCTATAGCCATGCACCACTTTTGGTGGCGGATTGTCATGGTCATAGTGCGTCTGGTTGTACTTGTTCCATTCATATCCCATCTGAACTCGGTTGAAGTAGCGTGGTTTGCGAGCCTTGTATTCGGCGGCCCAATGAGGCTTGGCCCCTGCCGGCACCTCTTCCTCCGCCGTAAAGATTTCCTCGTTCTCCGATATGCCCCTGGCCGCTTCCCGATTGTAGAGTGCGTCAGTAGCGGCCGAAATATCTTGGCCGTCGCCGACGTGGACGCCTGACCCAGACGCAGAGCCCCTTGCGCCGGCTTCACCGCTCATCGCTGACGCACCGGAAGTCTGCCCAGCGGATGCAGATGGCCCCCGGGCGTCGAGTTCCTCCCTACGCTTCTGCAGGATCCCATCAAAGATACGACTTAGGATGGCCTTGGACTTCCAAACCAGCAGGTGACGTAGTAGCTGCTCCCAATAGTCTGTATCGATGTCTTCGTCAGACCGCAACTTGGCCCTGATTTGCTTCTCCAGTGCAGCCAGCTGATCATGCGTCTTGGGTCGGAGGATCCGATCGATGTCATCCACCACACTGTTGACTACGCGCCCGTCTTGGCTGACCGTATCCTTCTTGGCCTGCAAGTCGACGCAGAGCGTCCGCAAAGCCTCCCAATAGCGTAGATTCTGCTCATCCGTCTCCAGGACATGGTACGAGGAGATCTCCGTTTCTAGCTCCTTGAGCTGCTTCAAATCCAAGCTACTAACTGTCTCGGTGGGGTCCTGCAGCTCGATGTCGAGATCGGCTTCGTCTTGATCGAGCACATCCCGTTCTGGATCGATATATCGCAAGTTGAAGGCGAGGCGGTCTATGGCGCTCGCTCTTCCTTCGCGGACGCGGATGTCGGCCTTCTTCTTGGACTGTTTCAGCACAAACTTGTCCTCATCTGCCACGAATTTGCGGGACTGCTCCTCTTCGGTGAGGTAGTGGGCTGTGCCGGGGCCTCGTGCTCGCGGAGGACGCCCTGGTTGTGTGGCTTTGCTGACTCGATAATTCCGATCGGACCTGACTGATGTGGCATCGCGTCGACGGGGAGATGATCCCGATCGGTCTATCATCGCGCGTCGACCCGGATCCATGGTGTTCGTTTCCGCGATCTGATCGGACGGGCACAGACGAAAGGTTGACTTTTGGGGTATCTAGGCGGTCATCGCGAGAAGAGAAAATAAAGTGGGGGTTGAAGTG
The DNA here is from genome assembly GCA_030783925.1 of Aschersonia sp. MBC 735. Classification (NCBI taxonomy): domain Eukaryota; kingdom Fungi; phylum Ascomycota; class Sordariomycetes; order Hypocreales; family Clavicipitaceae; genus Aschersonia; species Aschersonia sp. MBC 735. The sequence goes on along the minus strand of JARJRV010000008.1, from coordinate 51,701 downwards.
GGGCATCGTTGCGACACGTTCAGTTCTGCAGTGGCACGCACTTGTTTTATTTGTACAGGTGACAGATACGGCTGAGCTTGTAAAACATTGACATGGCAGTGTCGGCACATGATAGCAAGAGTTTGCCAGCAAATAAGTCACAATTGCACGGGTTCGCTCGAAAAGTAGTCACATGAACCCTCAGCCCAGAAGAAAAAAACACATCCATCATACAATACATCCCAAGTAAGAAGATTCATGCACAGCTTCCCAAGTCACACGCCCCATGACCCATTACGCCACGCGTCGGCCCGAACTCCACAGATCCAAAGAGGCAATACAACACCATCGTCATCACCAACCCTCGTGAGTTTGTGTGCTTCCCATATCCAAATCCTTCATATTTTGACTCCAGTTCTTCCAGTCAAAGTCGTCGCCCAGCATGTCCGCTTCCTCGTAAGGCGTATCGAATTTCGTATTGATGAAACTGAGTGGCTCGGACCACTGATATGGCGGCAAGTGATCGCTTGACGATTGCGTCTGTGATGCGAAGAGTTGTTGCTGCAGCGTGTCTGGACTGGGAAGCTGGCCCTGGAAAGTCACCTGAGAAGCCGGTGCAGGAGTGCTGTTGTGGGTGCTGCCGCCACCATTGGTATTGGTGGACTTGACATTGTTGCTGCTGCTGCTAATGTTGTTGTTGTTGTTGTTGCTATTGTTGCTCGTCAGATCGTTGAGGCTCCAGAACTCGACCATGCTGGCATTTGGCTGGGCCATGAACCCATCCACCAAGTCCATGGCGGTGGCGGACAAGTCAAAGGCCGGCGTCATGTTGCCGGTGGAGGGCTTGTGAGGAGCAGCATCCGGCGAAGACTTTTGCGAAGTTTCTGACTGGCGCATGCCGGACGTCGGTGGCGGGCTGTCACCCCTTGGCTTCATGAGCGACAACCATCGTTGCCTAATGAGTTCCGTCCCATTCTCTGCACCTGGCACCAGGCCAAAGCGGGCCTGTGCTGGATGCATTCGCTCTGCGAAATCGAGACGGCGTACTTCGTCTTGATTCTCCTGTAGCCGAGCAATCTCTGACTCGCGATGCTTACGGGCTCTAGCAAACAATCTTCGCAGGGGCAATAAGACAGCCGCATGATCAGCGCGTTTCGCCACCTCGAGGGGGTTGATGTCGTAGCCCGTGACAGCTTCCCATCCGCGCTCCGCCAAGGCCGTCCAGGGGCGTCGACATGTCTCAATGAGAGTGTACGCGATTGCGTGCCAGTTAGTATACGTTTTAAAAAGCCAGCGATATTGTTTACAGCGGGGATCGACGTTGAGCTTGTGGTTGTACTCGATAACCTCAATGGCCGCGACATAGATACGCTGTCTAATGTCATCCGAGAGCTCCACCTCAGACCCAGGAAACAGCATCGGATGGTAGATGATGAGGCACATTTTGGCCACTATAACTCGAGCGATCACGGCTGCCACCCAGTACAAGGGTTCCGTATCGTCTACCACGTGCTGGAGGAATTTGTGCTCGACGCGTTGGTAAAGGTCGATGAGCATGCGCTCCCTCTCCGCTATGCTGGTGGTTTCGGCATTGGGACACAGAGACGACATGGCAGATGCCGCACCGACAAGTTTCCTGGAAAGTGCACATATCTCGCACCGGACGATGGCCACGGCACTGTCAGATCTGCCTTCACGAGGCGTAGGCGCCTCCGTGCTCTGTGGAGTGATGTCCAGGTCGTTGATATTGCTCGGTTTGAGTGTGTCGTAGGAGCGCTCAGATATGGTCATGTCCGTCCCGAGCTCCTCCGCAGACCGCAGATCTAGCACCAAGATAGCCCACCACAGACGTCGACGCATCTCTGTCTCGAACGGCGACAGGTTCAAGTGAGAGCCGTCTCGATGCAGGCCCATACCTTGTGCAATGCGGATGATGAGTCCCGTCAAGGCCCAGCAAAAGCGACTCTCGTCGTAGCGTCTGACTACGATGAGGAAAAGGGTGAAAGCTTGCAGCACAGCCAGATCCGAGGTATCCAAAAAACTCGCCTTAGCCAACGCCTGCTCGACAGCAAAGCGGTACTGAGCGACAAGGTCGTCTTTCGATGTTCCGAAATTAGTTTGGACCTGCGAGGCAAAACTCCGTCAGCACAGACTGTTCCACGAGCGCCTAGCAAAATATGGAAACAAGGAAACGTCAAGTACCTCGTCCGGTTCTAGAGAGGTGATGGCTGCAAAATAAATGGCAAAGACCAAGGCCTCATTGCCTGGCGTGAGCTTTCCGCAATTTCGCCTCGCATCACGCTGGATCAGCTCCACGGAGGGAACGTGTATGAGCTTGATGAGCGGCTCCACATTTTCTTGATAAACCGACCACAGAAAGGTGGCGTGAGAAGGAAGCGGGTGGCATTTCTGCAAGTCAACATCAGCGGAGCGATAGCCGAGGACAAAGGCGTGGTGGTCCGTCATATTGGACAAGCCGGTTGCAGGCGAATCTGTCGGCGTCCCGTCTATATCTGAGTCGTCATCGTCATCCGTGAGCCGCTGTGTTTCCTCCCGAATGGCATCCAGCTTGGAGATATGAACGTCAGTATGGCACAATGGGCAAAGGACATTTGGAAAGGGGGCCGGAAGTCTGCTTGTTCTTGTTGTTTGGGGGCAGGGGGTTGGGTCATCACTGCTGAAAGAGACACTCACTTCATCATTCAGTTTCGACCAGAAACCACTGCTCACGTAGCGGCTGGTCCCGCGGCCTTCATCCAAGACCATGCGACCAAAATTTTCCTTCCTCTCCTTTTTCTCACCTGCCTTGACAATCTGACCATTGTGAACAGCCGTCGACGAAGAGTCGTTCTCTCCAGGGCTCGTGTGGACGCCCGTATACTGATCCAGGCTCGAGGACGTGTGCCGCCGCGACGGGCCATCAAATCTGCCTGCAGTATCGGGCGTGCCGGCCGATGACAAGGACGGCTTGTGGTGCACAGGCTCCTCGATCTGGCCGCTGAGTTCCTCTACGATACCCTCCAACTTTTTAAGACGCTTGACGAGTTCCACTTCTCTCTGGCCGGACGTCTTGGGCGGCGCGTTTGGATCTCTCGGCCGAGGCTGGCGCGGGGCACGGCCGGGCGCGGGGAAGACGCAGGGAATCTGGGCACGGCGACAATTGGAGCACGGCATCTGCTTATCGCAACGGACCTTGCGACGGCGACAGGTGACACATGATCGCGGATTGATGGCGGGAGTTCCGGAGCTGCCTGGAACCAGGATCGGGCTGGTGTAAGCGCCAGGACCGGTAGTTGGATAAACGGTAACGTGACCAGCGTTGTGAGGCGAAGCGCCGCCGCCGTTTGAGTCGTGATGCAGCTGCGATTGCTGCAAATGTTGATGGTGAGCAGGGTCTTGCTGCTGCTGCTGCTGCCGATGTGAGACTATCGGCGACACGGTCGGTGACGATGGCGGCGACGACATGATCGTGCTGTCGACGCCGTTGTCGTGCGGGTTGATGTTGTTGAAGTCGAAGCCGTTGGCCATGATGGAACCTCAAAGGAGGGGTGTCTGAGAGAGGTGCACGCCGATTGAGGTCCACCTTGTCTGTTTCTACTCTTGTCCTTGCGTGCTGGTGTCAATCGGTCGTCTCTTCGGACGCCGAAGAATGATCGAAGTCATCCGCGACAACTCGGCGTCCTCGGCTCTGCAAACGGTCGACCTTGCAACGTTACCTGCAGACGTGGTCAGACGAGTTCGGGCTCTTGCAGACGGGAATGCAGACCTTGACAAAGCCACAGTGCCGCTTCTTTTGCACAAACGCACATATGTACGTAGAGAAAAAAAAACAGGGACGGGATATGACGATGGTAGGGCTGGGGATGGCCAAAGCCGTTACACCCGACGCCAGCTGCCGCATTTCAACAACCCCCCCGCTCGTGGGGCAGCACCAGCACCGAGCATCAGCACCAACACCACAACCGTCGTAGTGCGTCGCTATCTGTTGGCGCAATACTCGCCGTCTCCGTCACCTCGACTGAGAGTGGTGGCAGAGCCATGCGCAGTAGCTCATACGCTCCGTAGTCCATGGCAGAACCATCGGATCACACCTTTCTCTCTTTCAAATAAGCATAATTTACACTCTCGGCCAGCGGCTAATAGCTCGAACTCACGGCATTGCGGTAAGACCTCCCACTGCGCGTCGAGATCCACGCATGGTACGTAATGTATGGGTCAAACGGCAATGCGGTCACAGGGATGCTGCAGATGCGTCCCATGTGCCGCCACCTCAGATATGCACTCTGTTGGAAATCATGCTGCCGGAAGGACTGCCGATCTAAAAAAATTGTTCTTGGGATAAACCCGGAGAAGCCGCATCATCTTCAATGGCCACTTATTCCCTTAATTCGGCCAATGAGAGCCCGATGAAGAAACAAATCATACACCACCGATTTGATGCAATGTCGCCAGCCATAAAAATAAAATCTGCCTTTTCGCAACTTCTCGACATCAAGGTGTCATGATGATTGCTTAGGTCGCAAAAAAGATTACTCAATCCGTAATGATAATTATAGGAAAAGCCCGATGCGGGGGTCGAACCCGCAACCTTGAGATTTCGTGTACTCGTAAGAGTCTCACGCTCTACCGATTGAGCTAACCGGGCACGCAATATAGCATTTGCCAAGAACGATGGTGTTGTCAGCTTATTATGTATTATGTACTTTATCCACAGACGGTGGACTCAGTCACGTGGGACGCCTTTCGCTTCCCGCAGGTAGGGTTTTCCACCCCACAGATTGGCTGGATTTTTTTCCCGCCCGCGAAATTGCTGCTCACGACGACACTTGAATCACGGCCATTCTCATTCAGCACAAAGCCATTATCGGAACGACGCGATGGCGAAGATCTCGTAAGTCATTCCTGATTTGTCTGCGGCTCTCGGCTCCAACACGCCCTGTAGCGAGGTGCGCAGGAGGGATTTTAGCACCAAAGGACGAGCGACAACCAACGATGGACGACGACTTTGTGCGCGCCTGCGGACAATATAGCGTCACGAGAGAACGTGACTTTGCATACCGCGACGGCGAGAACGGCGCTGCAGGATATCAGTCATCGTGGGCGCGTAACTCGACGTGCTTTTTGAGGGACCGAGAGACGTTGTGATAATTCATTTGGCGGAGAAGAGCAGCAAGCTAACGGGATTGTCTCCTTGCACAGACGCGGTGCCCCTGGTGGCAAGCTCAAGATGACCCTCGGTCTCCCTGTGTACGTTCTCTCCACTTCACACCGGCCGCTCCCACTCCACTGAGCGTAAGAGGAGGCTGGCAAGCAACGTGTTGGGGAAATGACGAAACTGACATGCGCCGCAGCGGTGCCGTCATGAACTGCGCCGACAACTCAGGAGCCCGCAACTTGTACATCATCTCCGTCAAGGGTATTGGTGCCCGGCTGAACCGTCTGCCTGCCGGTGGTGTTGGCGACATGGTCATGGCCACAGTCAAGAAGGGCAAGCCGGAACTGCGAAAAAAGGTCCACCCCGCCGTCATTGTCCGACAATCCAAGCCCTGGAAACGCTTCGACGGCGTGTTCCTGTACTTTGAGGACAACGCTGGTGTTGTACGTGCAAGACTCTCCCTTGTTTCACAACTGCGCGCGCGGCATGCACGAGCGATCAGTCGAAAGACGAGGCCTTCTCGACGGGTGTCTGCGATGCTCTGAGTCGGCGAGGACCCAACCTACTGACTCAACACTTTACTGACGAGACGTTACAGATCGTCAACCCCAAGGGTGAGATGAAGGGCTCTGCCATCACTGGCCCCGTTGGAAAAGAAGCTGCTGAGCTGTGGCCCGTAAGCATCTTATCCTGAGCATCATATCTGCCGATTTTGCCAGACAACTAACGACTCTGCAGCGTATCGCCTCCAACTCCGGTGTGGTGATGTAAATGTCTGGGTCAATATGCAAAGGCAAGGAGGACTCGAACAAAAGCAAAGAAAATGAAAACTTGACCAAAAAAACAATCACAAACCACAATCATGTCCGCCCAGATGATCATGGCCATGAGGTGCTTTCACGAGATCATAGACTGGGTTACCATGGATTCAATCCAGGCAGCAGACGGGGAGGGAGCACACGGAGCCAAGATGAAAGGATGAAGTCGCTGGATTGGCTGGACTCTGCATTTTGATTCGCGGCGCTGTTGGAACTTGATAGGTCTGCGTGCCAAATATCATATCAGGACATTTGGACGAACAATGACCCCGGCTGTTTACACGTGCGAGACCCAAGTGACAAAAAGCAAAGCAATGTAGCGAATTCCGTGTTCTTCAATAACGTATCAGATGGTAATTTACAGAGCTGCAGGTCGGGCCAGCAAAAAGCAAATCAATGAAGTGGATTCCGTGTACTTCCAGGACGTATCAAATGGTGATTGACGGAGCCCAGAGCTGCAGATTGGCCAAGACCCAGGCACGTACCCTGGAGAGCGATGACTGTGGATTTGATCACTCGTACTTCGCTCGCCTGAAGGACATTCCTTTAACACACGTGATACGTCAAGTCCCATCTGTGCCTTTTGCAGTGTCCATGCTTTTAGACTGTAGAGTTGGGAAAGTGCTGCAAGTTGGGCATTTTCGAGCCAGTGTGCCTTTACCTCAGCGGCCGTGCTTGAATCTCCGCGCGCTGCTATCAGGTTTGAGCTACGTCCAGGAGCGTGACCGCAACCATTCACGCTGATCACATAATTAGGGAAAGATTTTGTTCAGATTCGTATCTGTGTACGCTTCGTGACGAATAACCCCCCCGACATCAAAAATACAGACCAGCCACGCATGGCTGAACGCTTTGGGTTCCACTCGACTGGTAGAACTACAAGAATGAGAAATCACCAATGTCTCCTGCGTCGCTGCACGCACATGCGCGCCATGCGACAAGAGGTAGTTACGCCAAACGCCCTATCCACACGACCGTGGGTATCCGCTGGTCCCTTCGGCCCCTAATGCAACAGAAAGTCGATGATTCAAACAACATGAAAACAGCCAGAAAAGTACAGGATGGGCTGGGACCCAAAAAGTGATATTAACGCAAAGATGATTCGGCACGGCGCTGGGTTGGGGGAATATGGGCAGGTGAAGGGGGGAAAAAAAAGAATCATGAATGATCTCGGGCCCAGAGGCGTGCGCTGCCGTGAGCAATGGATCTCTCAGACGGCTTCCCAAAAGATCCGGGGTATTGTGCGAGGATTCCGTCTCATGGGTTGGCAGAGAACGTGTAGCTACTGCCTGATACGGCCGACGCTTGCCCATCGGGTGGCTGACCATGGGGCGTCGTATCCTTCTTGGTCAGCTTGACCTTCGGCTTTGGTACAGTGACACCAATCTTCTGGTCGGCCGCGACCTGAGCTGCCTTTTTAGCGGCCAGTGTCGCTTTTCGCTTTTCAACGGCTCCGGCCATGTTGCCGTTTGCCCATCTGCCTGAACAATGTGTTAGCAAAAGTTCCTTTTGGAGGGAAATAGAGTCATAAGAGAAGAAATGCTGTGCACTTACTCTTCATAGAGGCCGACATCTTTTCGGACTTGGTCATGTTCTTGTAGTCCTTCGGCTTGTCATCGCCGTCCACAGCCAGGCTAGACGACGGCGTACTGACGCGCATGGCATCGCTGCTATGACGCACGACTTTGATCTTTTGAATTTTGCGAGAACCAGCACTCTGTGGCGTCTCGAGCACCTGTTGGTCCAGTCGAAATGACGATTCGAGACCACCCGTGGAGTGCGGTATACCCCGCCTGCCTTTTTTGCGAGGCGGTGCCTGAGTCCCAACCTCATTCTCGCCGGGGTCGTCTCGAAATCGCTTTTGGCGCTTAGGTCTGAACGAGTAGGACGACTCGGCGGTGTGGGATGACGAAACAGATGACGCGGTTGACGGACGTGAGTCGCCATTGTCGGCGATGGCCGAGGACGGTTCGGTCAGCTTGTGCTTCGGCATCTTTAGTGTTAGCAAACGTCGATTGGGACGTTGCTTGGGCTCGTGCTGCAAGTCGTCGTGCTGCAAGTCCTCGTGCTCTAAGTCGTCGTGCTGTAAGTCGTCGTCGTCCACCGACTCAGCATAGGTGTTGTTGTATCTGACTGGTTGTTTGGCCCGACGGCGCCCAGATCTGCCTGTCTCCTCTGCTTCCGCGACACTGGATGCCCGAGGCGTCTCGGGGTCATCCGGAGCAGCGACTGCCGCTTGACTTGAACGTGGACCGCGGCGCCGCGTGAACTTGGGTATCTCGGTCGTACTGGAGGCATCCGAGTTACCTTCACCGTTAAAGCTGGACGTCAAGGGGCCCGTAGCATCCTCGTCAGCGTTGACGTGCCTACGCTTACGACCGCGGGTGGCGGGCACTGGCGTCGAGCTGCGACTGACGTCCTGAGGAGCCGGGTCGAAGAGCTGCGTGGGTTTCCGCTGTCGCTTGCCCGTCACTTCGTCTGCTTCGGACGCCTTGACAGTCTGTTTCGGCTGATTGCGTAAAGAGCGGCCCCGCGTCATAATACCGACCTGTTGGGTTTCTGGATTTTGACGACCAATCTTGGACGGGTGCGGATCATATTCGAAGCCATAGGCAGCGGCCATGGTGCGGTCCTGGCCCTGCAGGTAGCGAGTCTCGCTCATCAACTCCTTCTCCCGCGCCTTGTATCCCTTGACAACAAAATCTGGTTCCTCGTAGTTGACGCCGTGCTGGGCCGTGTTCCGGGTTCTGGCCTCGTATTTGGCATCGGCGGCGCGTCGACGCTGCGAGTTTTCATAGTCATCAACGATCCTGCTTGTTTGTGCGAATTCCTTCTGCCATTGGACGAGGGAAACGGATATAGCAAGCGTCACTTCATGCAATTCCTCTGTCGACATGTTTTCGTAATTCTCAAGCGCCGAGATGTAGTCGTCAGGATCGCGCAACTTGCGATACTTGTAGGATCTCTGCTGCTCGGGTTTCTCTTGGGAGTCTGAGATATCGCCATCGTCAGCCTCTTCGGCGACTGGGGCTGGAGAGTTGGCGGCAGTCGGATCCATGAATTCTGGGACTGGCGAACCTCTTCGAGGGGTGTCAACGGCGGCGGTCTGTGCCTCCTGATTTGTGGGGTCGGGCACGTCGTTGTTATCTTCAGCCATGGCCTCCACGTCGTTGATCTCCCTGTCAGTGTCTTTGTCCTCGGGTGTCGTATCATCGGGTCCATTCTCGTCCCCAGAACGCGCCCTCTCCTCCGGATATGAGATGTACTCGCCATCTATATATGGGGTCAAGTATGACCACCGACCCGTCGGCGATGGCTGAGGTTTGCTCGGGCCAGAAAGTGACGTCTGCGTTGACCTTGCAGCCATTTTGGTCTCGGCAACGACAGGGGCGGCCTCCCCAATGTCTTTCGATTTGAGCTCGGCGCTTGCTGAGGCTAAGGGTATCGGCGGAGAATCAGATCTCGCAGCCAAGAGATGTTGAGGGCCAGCACTATGCTCGTCCCTGTCGTGTTGTATGACTCCGTCAATCGAAATGGACGGTATCACGGGTGCCGATTTCTCAGAGGTATTTGACACTGGTTCAATTAATTTGTCATTGTCCATATTCGGCGGTTCTCTGTCACCACCGGCGTGCAAGATTGATAACCGAGTGGCGGTTGTGGAGGACGTATCTGATGGATTTGTGAAGTGCGGGTGAGGAGGGGAAGACCTTTGATCCAGGTTGTGCGTTACAGGTGATGCATCGCCCTGCTTGGCCCCGGAACGTTTGGGAGTGCAGGCTTCCTCGTCAGTAGGCTCAGGCACACCGTGGGTCATTGCCGACATGCTTGAAGGAGGAGTGGCTTTTCCCACAGATCTTCTAGTTGAGGAATCGTTGCTTTTGAATGTCAAAGTTCCAGTTCCAGGTGACACGGCTGTGGTGTCGTCCTCTGCAGGATTGGGATGTGAGCCAGAGACGGGTGCCGACGAAGTCCCTAAAATAGGGACAGTCGAAGACGCGAGATCAGAAATAGACTCTGCCGACGTGTCTGTTGACATCGCGTCTCCGTCCTCGTCTTCTTTTATACTTTTGTGCGGCGCGTCAACAAGCTGCTCATTTTTAGCTTGGCCGAGCAACGGGCTTGGACTGGCCCGCAACTGTGGATCAATGTGGTTTTCATCTCGAATCCTGTTGTTTTCCAATTGCCGTTTAACTTTGGTGCCGGAACTTTGAAGAGATGAGCGAGAATCATCCACATTGGACGTCGCTTTGTTAGACCTGGACAGTCCATTGGACGAACGCCCAGCGGACGAGGAAGCACTCGAGCGACTGTCACGGCGGGCCACAGACTCATCCGCGTCGGAAAAAGAGACACCGACCTCGATGGTGTCCTTGACGTCTTCGTCGTCGACCTGATCAAGGCTTCCAGTGACCGACTTGCGGGCTGGGTTTCTCCGGACACTGGCAGCATTGTCGGCCCCCAACGAGGCCCCTCGTCCCTTGAAGTCGAGAGTGTCCTCGGAATCGAAGCTGTTGTCGGACTTGCGCTTCTTGGCACGGGACGACGTCGAGTTTGGGACAACAACTTCCTCGTCAACGTGCTCGAAGGTGTAATCCACGCGAGCCCGCTTGCGAAGCGTGTGACCTCCCTTCTTGGGGCTGTCATCATCACAGTCGTCATTCACGTGAGTGATTGTGTCCATGGTCTTTGCCCGCTTCTTGGTGGCCTGGCCACGATGCAATGAGGGTTGCTGTGCGTGTGGCCGGCTGGGATGTTGGCGGCCACGCGCGCTCAGTGAGTGAGTGTGCGGAAGTGAGCCCACAGCCGCCGGGTGGGCAGGTGTGATATCTGCAGGAGCAGACTGGACAGATGCCGTGTCTCCTAATGTTTTGCGGCGATTCGTGGCTGATGTCCGTCGAGCGCGATCCATCTCGAGCCGGAACAGCCCAGGTGTTGCGGAGAGCAGGCGTGTAAGAAGGGGGTCAGGTGTAAGAGGCAGGTCATTCGGACGGGTGACACGGGGCGGGCGAGCAAAAATGCGAATGAAGTGCTCCGGCCGCGATCAACAATGGGGGAATGGCAGGCCGACGAGGGAAGGGGAAGGGGGGGGGAAGGGGTGCGAGCTGGCGATCTGGGCTGATGACGGGTGAAGAGAGGTGAAGCGTCGAAATGACGAGTGGTGAGCCCGTGGGTAGGCGAGGAGAGAAATTTTGAAAAGGACGACACACACGCAGGTACAATGAGCCAGCCAGCCCGAGTCTCGCGGCAAACAAAGGATAATGAAAGGATGAGAAATTGAGAGTTTTAAAAAATCAAATCCGCCAGGTGGACGCAAATCGCAGCTGCAACACGGCAGACTGCTGGAGAGCGCAGACTGCTCTCGACAAAGACGCGGCAACACCAGACAGAGCCTTCTTCAGATTGTTGTTCGACCGACCGGTTCTCCTTGGCTGTCATTTTTCTCAAGCTGTCGTCGTGGTCCGTCCGAATAAGCCAGAGACCCAGTTTACTTTACAGACAGGCCGTGGGTGGGTCCCAGCCGCCAGGGTCATACCCTTTTCTTCCCAGACAGACTTTCGAGACGTTCTTTTTCCGGTTTGGTGTCGCCAACACCTTCAGGCCATCCCCGGTCGCCGTCACACGCTGTAAGAGCGCTGCCGTGCTCGCTGTGATTGGGCCTGGAGCCTGCTGCGCAGCGGCAGCGCCCAGCACTCGGAGCCTTGGGAAATACTCTCCGGGGTTCCTCCACAGGCAAGGCGCACCAGCCAGTCATGGCATCTGGGATCGGAGGGGCGGGCCACACTAGTCCACTTCGGGCCGAGCAGCGACATTGCCGTCTTCATCGATTTTAATAAGTGAATTTGGGTGCGCCATGTGGATTGCTTTGTCCGTGTGCTCATGGCAGAATACAGGCCAACAAGGCCAATGGACAGGCGAAGTGGTATTTACATACTCCGTATGTTGAACAGCATCTACATGTACTCTGCATAGGATTGAAGCTTGTGCGCGCGCGCGCTTGACGGTGCTACGTGCTCTGGCAAGCCGCGACTCGGCGCATTGCTTGCCCATTGATCGTGCCATCAGCAAGAAAGTGTTTAAATACCTGCCGTGGGTAAGTACTTTAGGTACTTGTATGGATGCCCCTGCACGTGTCAAGCGGCGTGCCCAGTCCCGTGCCCATCGACGTCGATGGGACGATGGAGCCAAGCAATCGCAGCAGCACCACAACCGCCGCCACCCACCCACCGCCACTACAGTCCCCTCTTTCCACCGGACCACAGCCGCTGAATTATTAAGCCGACCAGGCCCTGGCAGCCTCCACTCCCGCCGCCTCTGCAGTGCTCCAGAGCTCCAGTGCAACCCCCCACCCCCCCAGAACATCCCGCCCGAAGGTGCCAAGTGCCTAGAGTAGGTAGGGTACTTACTCACTTATTAAGTACTATACTCGACTTAAAGTACAGTAGGGGGTTTTGCCTCAGTGCTCTATCGAGGAGCTCCGGGAACGGCTGCATCACACCCTCTCTCCCTTCCATGTCAACCCCATCCAACTTCACGCTGCCCTGTCGCGACCCAGCATAGCGTACTGGCATGGCTTCCAAAAAGAACAAACCGGCTGCCGCCGCCGCCGCCGACAACCTCGACGAGCTCTTCGAGGGCATCGGCGACGATGCCAAGTCCACCAAGTCCGCCGGCACAAAGACCGCCAAATCCGGATCCGCAGCCTCCAAGATGATGGGGACCAACGACCCCCTCGCTGACCTGGAGTCGCAGCTCGCACCGGACAAGGCCGTGTCTCGGCCTCACACGCCACGGCTCAAGGACGGCGGCGGCGTCAGGAGGTCCACGGGCACGCCTCCCGTTCCAGACGACAAGGCCGCGGGCGCTTCGCGCAAATCTACCGACAGCGCACGCAGTATGAGGGCCACGTTCACTTCCAGCGCGACTGGGTCCGAGCTTCACGAGGCCGAAAAGAAGGGGGACGCGGGACAAAACGACGAGCAGCACCAGCAGCAGAGCGGCGGGTGGTGGGGTGGCCTCATGTCTACGGCTACGGGCGTCATGAAGCAAGCCGAGGCGGCATACAAGGAGATTCAGCAGAACGAGGAAGCCAAGAAGTGGGCTGATCAGGTACGAGGCCTGTCGGGCGGCATCGACGTCGGAGCGCTGCGTACGTACGGTAAGTGGCTGTAGGGGGCAGCAGCGGCAGCCCCAACTCCGAGAAACGTTACGAGCACGCAGCTGAAACGACGTCGCAAAAAACAGGCGACGAACTACGAAGCCGAGCCCTGCCGACCTTCACCAACATACTACATACTCTCGCGCCGCCCATCAGCTCGCACGAGCGACTGATGATTCACATATCACACGACCTGGTCGGGTACCCGTCCCTGGACCCGTTGATACACGGCGTCTTCACGCGCGTCATGTCCCAGGTCGAAGGCGGCGACCTCCTCGTCGTGCAGCGCGGCCACGAGAGCACCTCCGGCCGCCACAGCGACAGCAGTGCCGGCTGGCGCGACGGGCCATGGTGGCGTCAGAGCGACCCCCCGCGCGAGCTTGGACTCGTCAACGGCACAGTGGAAGGGACCAAGCTGTGCCGCGCCGGCGCCGAGTCGCACGCGAGCGAATACTTCGCCGCCAACGGGGGCATCGAACAGGCCAAGATCCGCGCCACCGAGGACCTGAGCGAATCCAATCCCGTGCGGACCTCTGACCTCTTCCTGTCTGTGCAGGCCATCTCGGCCGCGGCCGACAAGACGCTGTTCGCCGGCTCCGCCGCCGCCGAGAAGGAGAAGGAGTCAGCCACCGTCCAGCAGCAAGACGACGCCGACGAGCAGGTCTGCTTCGCTGTCTACGTGCTCGACCCGGTGCACGAGATCGACTTCGCCTCGACCAGCCAGAGCGTGCCGCGGAAATGGATCCGCTGGCTCGACGCCGTCACGCCACTGACCTCCCGGCCCGGCGAAGACAGCCACAGCCATGTGCCGGATGAGATTCAAGACATACTGGACTCGGGCGGCATCGATCCCCGCGAATGGGTGGCCGAGTGGTTAGAGGACGTGCTGACACTGGCGGTCGGCGTCGTGGCCCAGCGCTACGTGGCCCGGCGCATGGGTGTCGGCGAGGGCGGGCTCGGCCGAGGTAAGAAACGCGTGGAAGAGCTCTTGGAGGCGCATGCGGGCGAAGCAGCCAGGGCTGGCATCATTTGAGCGGCTTTGGTCCTGCTGCGGATGGAGAAAGGGGGGGGACCGGAGCAGATGTCTCTGATGCGTCTCCATGTCGACACCTGCCCTGGGCTGTGACGAGGAGCTGAAGGGCTCGTCAGGGAAATTGAATGGGCAAGTGGTGTGCGACGGCTCTGTGTGTGTGAGTGTGTGTGTGTGTGTGTGTGTGTGTGTGTGTGTGTGCAGGAACGGTGCGCCTTGTGTTCTCTGCGCGGATTGACATTGGGTGTCTTGATTTGGCGATGCAACTTGTTTCAGTAACATCATACCATGGCAGCTGTAATGAACAGTTTCTCACAATATGCAGGAGCTTCCACCGCGACAAACTGGAGAGCCTGAGCAGTACTGACGTAGCGTTGTTCTACGAACGAGGCCGTGCGGCTTCAACTCGCAAGAAAGCATCGTCAAACGTCGGCCACCCTATCTACACTCCCTGCTTGGCGCATCTCACCCCTAGCCAGACGCGTGGACTTCTCGACGCTCACCTTCTTCAGGGGCCGATACTCAGGGTTCCACATCTGCACCTTGATCCAATCTTCCAAGGCGCCATCATCCGCGGGAATATCGGGCTCCGCCGACACATTTTCATCTACGGCAGCCTGAATGACGCCCTTGGCCACCTTCAGACTGACCTGCCGAACCTGATCGACGTCGGGCAGAAGCGGTGCCGTCGCGTCCTCCAGCGTGGGACTCATCGAAGCGACGGCCTGCACCGCCGCCACGAGCATCTTATCAGTGAGCAGTCTCGCCCGAGACAGGATACAGCCCAGTCCTATGCCGGGGAAGACGACGGAGTTGTTGCATTCCGCGATCTGGATCGTGACGGATTGGCCATTTGCGCCCCAAGGCCCAGTCACGGGGTCGAAGGGCGAGCCAGTGGCGCAGAGGGCTTTTCCGTCGGTCCAGTGAAGAATGTCGTGTGGCTTGGCTTCATGCAGCCTTGTTGGGTTCGATAGCGGCATGATGATGGGCCGATCGACACCACTGGCCATGGCCTTGACGATATCCTCTGTGAACGCACCGGGTACTGTGGATGTGCCGATGAGGACATTGGGCTTTGTTTTCCGAATGACGGAGAGGAGGTCAGTCTTGCCGTCTTCCCAGTCTGACGGGTCTTTGGCAAAAGGCTTCTGGGCGTCAGACGTTTCTGTCGCGGATGTGAGGAGGCCAGGACGGTCAATGAGCCTTGGGGATCGTGCGTCAGTGCCAACGCGTCGGCCGATTATAGACGTGGAAAGGACTCACCAGATTTGTT
Source organism: Aschersonia sp. MBC 735 (assembly GCA_030783925.1). Lineage (NCBI taxonomy): Eukaryota > Fungi > Ascomycota > Sordariomycetes > Hypocreales > Clavicipitaceae > Aschersonia > Aschersonia sp. MBC 735. The sequence continues at coordinate 36,287 of JARJRV010000008.1, read as the reverse complement.
TAGTGGCCTCGTCTTGCGAGATGTTCCTCTCTGTAGCAATGGCGTCGCGGACTTGGTCCGCGATGCCGACGCCAGCGCTGCCTGCGCCGAACACAACCATGCGTACGTCGGTGAGCTTCTGCCCGGACACATGAAGCCCTGCCATGATGGCGGCGAGAGTGACACAACCAGTGCCCTGCACGTCATCATTGAAACAAGCAATCTTGGGTCGGTAAATTTCGAGTAATCGTCGCGCTTGCGGAAATCATCAGCGATGGATGCCATCTAGATTGTTCTCCATGTCCATTGGACGGTCTGCTGCTGTGCCGAGACGTACCGTTTGCCAGACCAAAATCCTCGAAATGGATGTAAGCCTTGGGGTAGAATCTGCGTGCCGCCTTGACGAAGCGGTCGACAAACTCTTCATACGCCTTGCCCCGTGTTCTTTTCTGCCTGATACCAAGGTACAAGTCATCATGGAGCAACTCTTCATTGTCGGTGCCGCAGTCCAGCACCACAGGGAGACATCTATTGGGATGGACGCCTGCGCAGAGGGTGGCGAGCACGAGCTTGGCAACGGAAATGAGGATGCCTCCGACGCCTTGGTCGCCAATGCCTAGAATTTCCTCGCCGTCTGCTGTCCCGTCAGCCATTTGTGATGATTTTTTCAACAATCGAGCAGCAGCAGCAAAGCACCACGTACCGGTGACGACTATGTAGTCTACGTCGTCTGCATTTCCCCACGCCGAGAGGTCGGGCTCAATGCGTTCCAGGTCATTGACATGGAGGAAGCAGCCCTCTGGCCGGCGGAACAGTCTCGAATAATTCTGAATGGCATCTCCCTCGGTTGGAGTATAGACGATGCTGAACATGTCCTTGAGGTTATCTTGGAGAAGCTATGTGATTCAGTGGAAGGGGTCCAGACCAAAAAACAACAGCGTCTCGAATGAACCCGCACCTTGTAGTAGAGCACCTCATTCTGCTCTTTGAGAGAGGCCAGAAAGGTGTTTTTGGCAAGATCATCAGTGCGAGTCGAGTACTGCTGACGCGCCCGCTTCACCTGCTCTTGGAGGGTGTGCACATTTTGGGGGAGCAGACCAGTCAGTCCGAACTCGCGACGTTCTTGCGCCGGGAAAGCGGAACCCTTGTTGAGATACGGCGTGTTGAGCAGGGCAGCGCCGGAGAGGGCGCAATCTATAGGACCGGTGGTGTTGAGGGGTAGATGGGCGAACTGGGCATGTTTCTCGTCTGGAGCCATGGGCGAGGTAGGATTTGGTTGGTTGGTTGCAAAGGGATGACGTTACTATCTGCTTGCGAGGAAAGGCTGGTCAAGACAGGGGATGAGTTGAAGAGGCAGACATGACGAGATCGAGAAAGCGCATGGCACGTTCGGCCTCGGCGCCAGCGTCAGTAATGAATGATGACGTACGGTCTGTCTGTCGGTCGAATTTTGGTGCTACATTTGGCAGCCACAAGCCAGAGAGAGCTCAAGCTCTCTTGACTGATGGACGGACCAAAGCTACTTACGCCCGCACATCAACGGTGGCGGCGGGGACTACGAAGAGGAAAGACAATCTGCATCGAGCAGGTGCACAGCATGCTGCTCATCACAAAAGAGAAAGCCAACAAAGACCAGACCTCCTTCCCCTCATCCTCCTGCAGCACTTCCAATGTCGGCACTCTGGGAGCCACGCCCGTGTGAGAAGAACGAAGCCAAAATCAATGCATGGAGGGGATTCAGCCCCCTCCTAGACGATCAGGCACAGGCACGGACTATGATGGTCCAGAATCAATCTTGCAGCATTGCGATACAGAGCAGCCGACGCATCGAAGGCTCTGTCCACGCACCGGGCCCATTTCCATCCGAGAAGCGCAGTACGAGCGACTCGAGGGAAGGCTTTTTCGCAGGGAAAAAGACTCATTGAACGAGTGGCTGGCCGTGGGATGCTGCGACTCAGAGAAGACACACACGGTTGATGATGATACCAGCGACCTACTGTTCGAGAAGCGCGTCATGGCCTTGCTTGACCGAGGCGGTTTGCTCACTGCACACGGTCGGCGATGGGCGCTCCGTGCTGACATGTCTTGCCAGGGATATGTTGGGAGGAAAAGAGAATTTCTCTTTGCATCGGCCCCCCAGCGAGAAGAGAGAGAAGGACCGCTTTCCATTTTGGTGGTCAGGGTGGATCCCTACAGTACTTTATCCATACTCCTTGGGCATGGGGTACCTTTTTTTTTTTTTTTTTTTGCTTTCCTCTAAAAATGTCAGATAATGTACACGACGATTATTTATGATGATGCCAAGACGCCATGCATCATATGATGCAGCGTCTCAGGCTCGTGTATCTCGGCGGCGAAGCGCAAACCCTACCGGTGGGATAAACTGAATCCGTTGCGCTCTTCTGGCCGGACCAGTACGCTCTCCCTTAACCTTGAACGACTCGGCCAATGTTACTCCCATCACACCGGCGACACATGTCGAGTTGAGCGCCCATGGACATTGCTGTCTGCAGTTGTTCCTTAATTTGTCTTGCACGTGGGTCACTGAACACGAGTTCCATGGATACTGTGTAATTAATTACTGGTGCCTCAAGCCAGATTCTAGAGAAGGTCATGTCTACCAATTATATCGCAACCTCAAGTGCTTTATTACCCTGGCAAAACCGCTGCAGCAATTCATCTCATCGGCAGCGGTGGTGGCAGGCGTGCCGTTCCCAACGGCACCTCTGATGGAGGAACCGCGCGCTGAGTCTCTGCATGCACCCTTTTCGGTGTATTCTCGAGCGCAACACCCGAGTCCGTGCTGATCATGTCGTCGGATGTCTTCCACGGGTTACCGATGACGTATTCGTTGACGAAGGAGTCGGCCTCCACGTCGCCCACAGGACTAGAGATGTTCGACCCGGGCGGCGTCTCCTCTGCAGCGGGCTGCATCGCGTGTCCGTCTGAGCTTCGAGACGGACCCTTGGCCAGAGCAGCACCGTCGTCCGTCTGCGTCGCCGACGTCACGTACCGCGAGCTCACGGTATGTCGCCTGCTGGAGGGCGTCGCCGCCGCCGTCCGTCGATGGAAGGCGTCAAAGACGGGGCTCGTCGGGCTGGGGTTGTACTCGAACTGCAAGCTCGAGGGACGGCGACGAGTGCCGGCCTCGAGAATCTCCAGGCCTTCCCTCTCCAGTGCGTGCACGCCAAATGGGTCAGGATCGTCGGCTTGCGGCACGCCAAAGAAGGCATCCGCGCCACCGTCACCACCGCTCACGACCGTCATGTCCCCCGGGGCCAGCTGGCCGTCCAGCTCTGCCATCATGGCGGCATCGACGTCGGCGCCGCCGCCCTCGGCCGCCCTGAGCGTCTCCATGAGCATCTTGATCTCAGGTGGAGGGTGTCTGGCCTTGCCGGCCAGGATGTCGGCCACGCCGATCCTCTCGCCGTAGAAGCGCGCGTTCTCGTCGGTCCTCTCAATCACCACGGTGCCGTCCACCTGCACGCCGGCGTAGAACCCCCTCGACTTGAGGTAGGTGAAGACGGGCCGGTTCGCCTGCTTCCACTTGCCGTCGTTCTCCAGCACGCCGCCCACGCCCACGGGGCCGGCGACGGCGCTGATCTCGCCGCCCACCGTCGCGCGCACCTTGGTGAAGGACTCGAGCGCCCTGCGGTTGTTGATGACCAGCACGCAGTCGTAAATGTCCACGCCGACCAAGAACCCCAGCCCGGCCGTGTGAAGCATGATGCCCGACGGCGGCGACCACGTCCCGTCCTCGCGCCTCGCCACCAGCACGCCCGAACCTCCCGCGCCGGACACCCACAGCCCCGTCCGCATGGTGGTGAAGATGGCGAGTCCAACCGCCTCCCGTATGACCTTTGGCGGGATCTTCTTCAGCACCTTTGGCGCCTTGCTCGGTCCAGTCACCGGGACGCTTGCGCGGGCATCCTCGTCGTCGGCGTAAAACCCATCCTCTGCCCCTCACTGTCAGCCAACTTTTCCCCTCTGGCTCACCAACCAGGATCCAGACAACTCACTGCAAAACGACCTCAAGATCCTCGCAGCCTTGTAGCTCTCCTTATCCAGCGTAGTGGGCCAGAAAGCCTCGCTGCCAATCTTGTTCGTCCATCGATTCACCGGCGCGCCCAGCCGGTCCAGCACCGCCCACGCCTTGTCGAAGCCCTTCTTGCTCTGCGTCTTGGTCGCGTCCCACGACGGCAGCTTCGCCCGGACGGCCTGCATGGCTGCTGTGGAAGACCTGGGTGCCGCTGATCAAAGGAGACGGGACAGGGGGCAGTTCAAAAAAAAAAAAGATAAGATGCGTCGGGGTAGGCTTACGCGCGGCTCACATCGACTTATACGCGCGGGGGAACATCGACGTAATTGCTCCACTTGCGCTTCCGCCTCTCCCGGTGGAGGAGGGAGGGGTGCCGCGGGCGGAAGGAGTGGAAGCAGTCCGCGGCCTGGGCGGGGGTTGGGGTTAGGGTTAGCGTGAGAGGGCATTTGTAAGAACCAGACAGTACATACCAGGCGGAAGCTGTCTTTGAAGTATGCTTGACTGTCTTGGGGGCCCTGGAAGTATTCAGTAGCTGTGGTGGTCCAGTGAAAGCCATACACAGTGAGTGGCGTACGGAGTGCAACTTGGCTCAATGACATGCTCTGTTGGGATATCCTCTGTCCTGCCTTTCTCTGATTCCTCTTCTCTTCCTTCTTGTCTTCTCCTCTTCTTATCGTGTTCCTTTTTTTCTATTCCTCCTCTCTACCTCTTCTGTCCATGTCTTATGTGCAGTCAAAAAAAAGTCACATCACCCAAAGCCCATCCCATCCTTCACCCACACACGACACCGGCACTCACATGAAGCAAACATACAACACCTGGCCTCAGAACCCGCCGTCCAGCAACCCTTCAATCTGTGCGGCCCGTCTCGCCGCGTCCTCAATGTCCACCCACTCCTGCTCCGTCTTCGCGCCCTGCTTCCAGTCGGCATACGCATACAAGACCTTTTGCACATGTCGTGCCCCCGGCGGAACTTGCTCCTCGATCTCGGTCCAGTCCCACGGCACGTCCTCGACGACATCCGTGTCGAAGCGATGAAGCTGAATGGCGACGCCCTCCTTGTTTTGGTCTGTTTGCAGGGCCAAGCCCGTCGACGACACGAGACGGACCTCACCTTTTGTGCCGTGCACGGCCCACGTCAAAGCTGGAGTTCCGGGGAAGGGCTGACCGCGACGAAAGGCGAACGACAAGGTTGCGTTGGCGTCTGTCAAGGGGGATTGGGGGATGCGTCCTGGCTTTTTCGTGAGCGACTTGATGACTCTGGCGTGTGAAGGAGAAGAAACAAACCATGCAAATGCAACAAGTCGGGAACGTCGGATTGAACAGTCTCAATGATGGACTTTGTGTCTGGGTCGCGGATTCTGACTTGCGGCCGCTGGAGCTGCAGTCGGGATTGTGTTGATTCCGCCACCAAGTCACCCACGACAGACTGCACGAAATCAAACACTTCATGTCGCGTCAGCCATCATGGTTCCCCTTGGCAAAAGGGAAAAACCGTCAACACTTGGACGTACCGTGTCCAAATCCAATCGTGATCGGGTTCCCGCCCACATGTTTCTGCGTAAAGTACTTGAGTCCGACGGGCAGAATGTCTCTGTCGATTGTGCCCCCGAAAGCCTGGACGGTCACGCTCAAGACCTTGCCGACATGGCCGCGCGCAATCACCTCCTTCATCTTCACGACCGGGGCTGCCCACCTCCTCTGCAAACCCACCAGGGCCCTCGAGCCGCTCTTCCTGACCTCGTCCACGAGGGACGAAATGTCCTTGGCGTTGGATGCGACCGGCCATTCAATGTAGACGTCCTTTCCGGCCTGGATGCTGGGAAGGATCGTTTCGTAGTGCCTGTCGACGCGCGTGTTGCAAATCACAAAGTCCACGTCTGGATCCGCGGCCAAGTCTGCTGGAGATCCGTACGCCTTGGTGGACGGGTCCAGCTTGTACATTTCGATGGCAGACTGGGCGGCCGCCACACTGCTGTTGCAGAGGGCGGTGATGTGGAATTTGGATTGGCCCAATGGCGTGAGGAAAGCGGGCAGGTGTGCAGTCGACGCCCATGATGTTGTTGCGCTGGAAGAGAGGCCGATGATGGCCGTGCGGATTGGGGGAGAGGGCGGCATTCTCCTGACGATGAGTGAAAAGGTGGTGGTGTGGAATAAGGTATTGCGGAGGAGGCGGAAGATGAGATGATGCTTTTGTATGAACCATTGTACAGAATCGTGAGTCTCGGTGCAGTGCAGTGTAAGCGACTTATAAGGCGGGAGCCTCTTTTTTTCCCGGGTCAATTGGGTGCAATTATTAATCCCAAGTCCACGGGCTATTTTGGTGTGCCAACGGGCGGGTGCATCATTTGTAATGACACTGGCGCCATCGTCATCACATGCATCTTGCCCCCAGTCATCAAGACCGGACGGTCTAGGACAAAATGAGGTAGTCGGTCGTGGCCAACAAGATGTGTAGCAACCGAGTCGGATTGCGTGTCACTCCTACGATACCTTGAGCTTCATTTGCTGGGACAACCCCCTCCGCACAGCGATTCATTTGGCCTGCCGTCGCCGCCGCCGCCGCCTACTTCTTTGACGAGCCAAATTATCCAAAGCAGGTGCTGCTCGTGGGCCCCGTCTACGAGTCGACAGGCTCAAGATACCGCAGATTAAAACATGTGTCTCTCGTCATGCCCTGAACACCAATCGACACAACCTCGCCGGGCACAACGTCAACCAAATTGTCATCAAACTTCACGCCATCCTCCAAGCATCCGATCGCGAGGCCCTTGACTGGGACTTCCGCACTGATTTGAACAGTCTTACCGTTCTCGGATAACATGGCCTTGAGTTGCTCCGGCCGCTGGAGGTGCAGATGTTTGAGGGGTTCCGGCCAGTTGACGTGTCGAGCGATTTGCCGATCTCCTTGGTATAGATAGGCAGCAACGACCGTGCCATCTTCTGCGTGTCCGCGTCCGCGTCCTTGGACAGCTGTCAAATCGAACGACGCGATTTCTGAGGACGCATTCGCACGCAGAACCTGGTTTGTGGCAAGCGTCTCCGAGTGTGTCTCCAGGCCCGTCTCCACGTCCCACGTCTTCAGCACGCAATCGGCCGTCACATCGTCCAAGCTGAGATTTGACCCCCATATCTCGATATTGACCTGTGTGTCAAAGTTCACACGTGTGTGCTTGTCCTTGTAATGCGTGCTCTTTCGGCGCATCATGCCGATGGAAAGAGGCGCCATCTCTCTCTTGACCGCGTAGTACGCAAGCTTCGGGCGCAGATAGTAATCACAGATGGACCACGAGGTCCCTGGCCAGCAATCGTTCATCTGCCAGACAAGCGCGCCGGCGCAGTATTCGCGGCCGGGACCTTTCCATTGCCTCTTCCACAGTCGAAACGCTGACCCAAGGCACTCGGCTTGTATGAGTTGCGTGCAGTAGATGTAGTTATCGAACCGATCTGGGGAGTAGCGGATGTTCTCTGCCAGATACAGCGCAAGTCGGCGCTCGTGACCAGCTGCTTTGTTATGAAAGTCAACGGTCGATGACTGGGCATATGCGTCGGGGTCATCTTCTCCTCGGGGCAAATATGCGTTGATCGTTTTTCGGGACGGAAATGCCTCCATGCCGAATTCCGAAACAAACCTGCCCACGAGCTCGTCGAGACTCTGATATTTCTCTTGGGACCCGTGCCACACATTCCACTGATGAATGTCGCCGACCAATGAATCGTTGCATGTCCGACCTCCCCAGGGGCTCCCAGGATGATAATACGTGCCGGGCGGCAACAAATCATTGCACACATCGGGTAGTATCTTCTCGTAGATGTACCGCGCGGGGAAACTGGACTTGAGCCAGTTATCTGGATCATCATCTTCGCGAACATAGTCGAGTCCCTCGGCCTCGGCATAGGCATAATCCTCATTATTGCCGGCCCAAACAATGATACAAGGGTGGTGGCGTAATCTTTTGACATTCTCGCGAGCCTCGCGGTCGACTGACTGAAGGAAGTGCGCATCACCAGGATAGTTTCCGCAAGCGAACATGAAGTCTTGCCAGACTAATATGCCGAGTTCGTCGCAAGCAGCGTAGAGATGCTCTTCCTCGTAAATCCCTCCTCCCCAGACGCGCAGCATAAACTGATTTCCGTCTGCCACCAGCTTCATCCAGTCGTAATAACGCTCCTTGGATATTCGAGTGATGAAACTGTCTGCCGGGATCCAGTTGCTGCCCCCACAGAAGATGGGGATGTCGTTCACTCGGAAGAAGAAGCTGGTACCCGGCTGATCCTCGAGGGGTTTCTGAACAAGCTCAACTTTACGAAGGCCAATTCTCTTCGACATGACATCCAGCTCTGCTTGCTCGTGCATGAGAGAAGCCTGAACGGTATACAAAGGCTGACCGCCATACCGGATGGGATACCATAGCTTCGGAGTCTGTACGCGGAAACAGGCCGCAGCGTGATTGCATGTTATTTGAACCGTCTCTGAAGCAACTGTTTTACCCTCGAAGGAGATGCTGAAGCGGACGTGGGAAGCTGGGCCCGACACAACAGCATGAATGCTGACCGTGGCGCTCTTCAATGAGTCGTCCACAACGACGTCCGAGTATACGTCCATGAGGCACGATGTAAAGACCTCGAGGCTGATTGGTCTCCAAGGACCACAAGTCAAAAGCTCTGGCCCCCAATCCCAGCCCTGGTTGATAGCGTTAGTGATTTTGCGGCGACTTGGCTCGAGCACGGCAGCATACATACCCAATGATATTGAGCCTTCCTCACACCAAGACGGGACGCATCGCCATTATAACATCCCCATTTATGGTCCGGCTGCTTCTCGACCTGTTTCCAGCCGCGGAGATAGGCTGGAGCAAAGGTGATGAGCAGCTCGTTCTCGCCATCTCTGCGTATCAACTTGGTGACGTTGGCTATCTCGGGCACGAACATGTTGTCAGTCTCTTTAATGGTCCATCCATTCAAAGTGACATTGGCAAATGTGTCGAGTCCTTCGAAAGCTAGAACAACCTTCTCGTCTGCGCCAACTTTCGGCGACTTGAATGTCGTCTTGTAGACCCAAGCAGTCTCTCCAACCCACTGAACATCATTCTCATTCTTGCCGACGTACGGGTCTGGGATCAGTCCGTGGTGAAGAAGATCCAAGTGGATCTGTGTAGGGAATTGAGAGACTGGGAGGTACGCATCGTCTTCTTGGTCGGCTTTCTTGAAGCACCAGTTGCTGTCAACTGCAATGACCTTTCGCAGCGACATGGCGTTGCTCTTGCGTCACGGGCCAGCGACGCTCCCGTCTTCCTGCAGCGGTGACCAGTGTGAGTCAATGGCTCGAAAATATAGAGACAAAGAAGACGCAAGATTATCCACACCTTCAAGGGGCGGGCGGAGAAGAAGCTGTGTATAAGAGCCCGTGACAAAAGGCGTCTCTCGAACAAAAGGACAAACGGGAAGGGTCAAGATTGAGAGGTTGCCGAAGGCTTTCTTCAACGTGACCATCAGGTGAGCTAATAAATCGATGCAGCGTTGTGCAGGCTGGAGGGGGGGGCTGCAGCACGGTCCACCGCCCACTATGGACGCGGGGAACCCATCAAATGCAACGGTGATCCGCAGGAACACCGTAGCGCCCTCACAGCACTGCGTGACGCTAACACACAAGGCTCGCTCCCACCGGATCTGCTAGGCGCCTGAGGTCTCGTGCACATCACGGTGAAAGAAGAAAAGGCAGCGAGGCGTCGTTGGGGCCATCGCGGATCATCTGACGCCTTTGCTTCTTCCAAGCAAATCAACAGAATCATTGGCGAATAGCCTCTTGTTCAGACCCTCTGCCGTCAATTCAGCCCAGGTGGTAATGGGAAATCGTCGACGTGATTCTATCCTTGGCTAGAGCAATAACGTCACTACCACCTGCATCCACGCAAACTACTGATTTCTAGGTGTTCAAGGAGTCCGGCTGCCCTGCCAGTTGTAACATGCATGCTCTCATCACCTCAAGGCCCATGACGCCTTTCACCGACGCAGTGGATGACTGCCATCACTTCCATTTCTCGACTGACCTCGTCGATGGTCGACGCGTAGTTTGGAAGCTTTTTTCAGGCCCATCTTGGTCCGTTCTGCCCAATATCACGTAGACAGTCGAGGACCTGTCAGTATTCATGATACAAAGGAGACATTGACGCTGCCGCCGATCAACGCTAAACAGGAAGTACTAAGTAACAAGAGGAAGGAAGACGACATGATGAAAGCTGGCCGAGTCTGCCCGTTCGCGCTCAACACATTATCCGAGCTGCCCGCTGCCAGGTCAGCAACATCCCCCACCCCTTCTGCCCCGGTTGCTCAGTGTGAAAACCTCTTCCCATTCCCTGAGCCCCCAGTTTTGATTCCTGGTCTTGCCGCGTTTGCGCCGCCGCACACCTGGCAAGGTGTCATCTGCAGTGGCACCTGTCATGGTGCTTTTGATGCTCCCGCCGTCGCTGGCCGTGTTCCAACCCCCATCGCCGTACTGGATTCCACTCATGGGGTCGTCAGGGTCGATATCTCCCAGTTCGATCTTGGTTAGGATCATGCGCGCCAGACGGTTGAACACTTCGTCGACGCCTTCCCCGTTGAAAGCACTGACTTCGGTCACCACCGAGATACCTGCCGTACTCGCCCACCGGGTGACTTCTGCTGTGCTAATCTCTCGTCCGTCTGGCGCAACAGTGGCTCGCTGATGGGATCCACCACCCATAGACAACCCCCTTTCTCTTCCCGCGGCTGTCATTGTCGACGTCGATCCGACACTGCTGGGTGTCGGCGGGGGCACGCTCGTGTCTATCAAAGACTCTGACGCCAGGTCGAGCTTGTTGCCGACCAACATCAAGCTCAAGTTCGGCGAGGCCAGCGCGCGCGCATCGTTGAGAAACGGCTGAATGCCGCGAAAGGATGCATGGGATGTGATGTCGTAGACGAGGATGGCACCGGCCGCGCCTCTATAGTATGATCTTGAAACTGATCGGAAGCGTTCGGTGCCTGCAGTGTCCCAAAGCTGCATATATTGTTAGTCTGCGCTGCGAAAGGGGGGGGGGACCTCCAATATTGTACAGGGTTAGAGTGTCTGACCTGGAGCTTGATCCTTTTCCGCCGCGACCCCGTACCGACTTTGATGATTTTGCTGGCGAACTCGACGCCGACGGTCTGCGATGATAAGATGCGCCATTCGTTCTTGAGGAATCGGTGTAGCAAACACGATCTGGCCGAGTGGTGGTGTGAGCAATCAAGTCGAAGGGCAGAATGGGGAACAAGTGGTGCGAACGAAAGACGTACTTGCCCGTACCGCTGGGACCCAGCAATATGATCTTGGCCAAGTAATCATACATGGTCCCCAGCTCCTGTTTGAGCCAGTTTCACTTGGTCAGCTGCGTGCGATGCGGGAGACACTCCAGACAGGCCTACCTGCTGCGGAGCGGCGTCGGCGCTGTCGTCGCTCGCGCCTGATGACCGTCGCGGTCGCATCGTGATGGGCAGTATATGGCAAGATGGATGAATTCGCAGGCCCAGTCAGGCGTCGAGACGTCGGAGACTTGATGAGCAGCTGATAAGCCAGACCGCAGCGCACCTGATGGGATGACAGACAACACACTCCCCACGCGCCAAGTTGGCGGACAGGATAGAGCAGGAGCTGATTGGACCGTGCATCAAATGACTAAGCGGCCTGCGTACATGGGGTTGGGCGACAAGGATGGACCGGCTGATAGTTTCGTGTTTTGGCCAGGCATTGGAACGAGCGTGCCTACTGGCTTCTGGTCTCAGATGACGGCATTGTCAATCAAGTGGATAGAAGTTGGGGGAGGCTCCAGTGGTAGGTAGGTGTTTGGGAGTGAGGGACCGGACTTCATGTCGCCGGTACGGAGTACTTTAAGCACCACGTCGTTCCCTTTTCAGGCCGTTCACGGCCAGTAGGGCAGCGCAGTGGAGGGCGGGAGGGCCCACTTGGGCGAGCCGAGGCCCGTCCAGTCGCTCCATACAGCGCACGCGTCTTTACTCGTGATGACATGTACGGTGCTTAGCATCCTCCTCGTACATGTCAACGCTCCGCGAAGCTTGAAATGTTGGCTGCACTGTTCAGATCCGACAGCGGCCAGCAAGCATGAGGATCTATCATCGCACATTTATCATCTCTGGCGGGTAGAGACATCCTTCCCAATCCATTCCCGACGCCGCCGTGGGCAAGGCTGACATCGACTGCAGGGCCTCCGGTCTGGGCAAAGCGTGCACCCTCGAAATTGTCAAAAATGGCGGCAACGTTGCTATTCTGGACATCAATGACGATGGAGAAAGCTTGGCTGAGGAGGTTGGGACTTCTGCCAAATTCTTCGTGTGTGAAGTGACCAACACAAAGAGCGTCGCCAAGGCCGTGCAAGGGGCGGCGGAATGGGCGAAGCAGACCAACAAGCCCATTGGCGGCGTGATTCCAGCTGCGGGTGTCTCGATTCCCGCTTTGGTAAGATGCAGAAGATGTTTTCTTTATTCAAAGCCGAGAAGAAAGAGACGTCGACATGCCCGATCTGACGCGTCTTAGACTCTAGATCGTAATGGTAAGCCGTTCAGCCTTGACGACATCAACTTCGTCCTCGGAGTCAACCTGTTGGGCGTCCTTGATCTCGTGCGTCAAGGAGTTGAAGAAATGGCCAAGGTGGCCGAGGGCTCTGACGGCGAGCGCGGAGTCGTCATCATGGTAGCCAGCTCTGCCGCATTTGACGGTCAAAAGGGTCAAGTCTCATACGCGGCCAGTAAAGGAGCCGTAGCCGCCATGACGCTGCCCATGGCTCGTGATCTGGCTCGGTTTGGTATTCGCTGCGTCACGATTGCCCCGTCGTTGTTTGAGACTCGCATGACCAGCATGATGAGCAGAAAGGTGCGCGAATCGCTGGAAGCCACTCTTCAGTTTCCCAAGCGGGCGGGTCTACCGGATGAGTTCGCTGGGCTGGTCAAGCACTGCATCGAGAACGTCATGTTGAATGGGACTGTTATTCGGTTGGACGGCGCTTCGAGGCCGAACAAGCTTTGACTTATTTCGGGACGGTGCTTGGCTGGACAAGTGTCGACGCTGTGTTGGGATGAGGCTATGTCTATTGATGTCATTGAACTCTCGGATATAATCGTTCATTGTTCTTTGACTCTCATTCTTTGACTTCAAGCATTCTGGCTACTTCAAGATGCTAAATTTTTGTGTATATGACTTGAGGAGTTCATCCACGGCTCTTCATTGCTCGTCTGCTGATCCGGGCTTTTTAATGATCTGGGCGCGTGGCTATTTTAGGCTCAAGATACTCCATACTATATCTAGCCTACTTGGATTGCTATGATATGAGTTCGTGAAAGCATGTGGTGAAAATGTGAAGATAATTTGCCGCCATGTGCCACTGTTACGCAGAAGGAGTATGAACGAATTTTACGAGGAAACAGGTGCAAGACTCGGTGAGCTGGTTTGGAGGAAAGCGACTGAACAAGAGCAAACACTGAGCAGTTTGAAAGCCTTCGTCAGCATTTCAAACGGCTCACACAGTCTGTGTTGGTCTCCCATAGAAATTTCGACTCGAGATGTTGATCAAGCTGCAGACCGACGCGGGCCATGACAGCTCAATGCCAGACTGATAAGCCGGCTGTTCCCAAACGACAGAACCCGACACGCGACGCTGGAAGCGGCCGGCATCTGTTCGAGGGAAAGAGAAAGGGGTTCCTCGGGGCGCAGATTCTGCGGGGTGGACGATGTTGGTCTCGAACATGGCAATCACGAGCTGACTGTGCTTCACGATGACATTGAAGCGAGAGCCCACTCCGCCTTCTTCTTATCTGTTGCCACGCCTGACAAGGATCAGGAACGCCAAGGATGTCTGTCGCCCTTTGCCACAGGCGGGAGCAACCAATCAACTGCCAAAACCCTCCATGGCCGGCATACGAATCTTTTGCTCCCTTGTCCGGCCACAATCCAGAGATGGCTTGGCCTGTCAACGCTATCAATCAATCGGACTTTAGGATTCAATCCGCATTGGAGCAGTGCTTCCCTCCCGACTTGCAGTCTTGACGCAGGAGACATTAAGCGGGCCTTGGCAAGAAGCGAACGCTTTTTTGATGCGGTTGTTCGTCTCAAATAATGGCGGCGAACATGAAGTACTTTATGGTGGGCTGTCTTTCTGTCGCGGTACATAAGGGTTACTAAGACGTCAATTATCGGCCAGTCATGGCTGCGCCATTTTTGACGCGACACTTTCGCCAAAGGGGTGGGTACGCTCGCTGAACTACTGAACGGCTTGCTACTTGCTTTGACTGCTGAGTTTGTGTATCAGCTTACATATGTGTCGCGGTAGAAATCAGGTTCCAAGGCATAATAAGGTAGAAGTGTTGGCCACTACCTACCTACCTATGTAGGTACCTAGGTAGTCGGCTACGCCACCTTTTGCCGCAACATGATGCGCCTCCCCAAAGCCGACGCGTTCGGTGGGCCGAGACGGAAGGAGCCCGCCAGCCGTCGAAAGTGGCGCTGTTCAATCAGTGCATCTTATCAGATCCGAGGACGGTTAAAACAGCACATGTCGTCCACCTCAGCCGAACCATCCCTTGCCTTCGCTTCGCTTGCTTCCTCTCGTGCATCATCTCACAGTGGCCACAGATGCGATGATGGCGCATAAAGTGTTGGCAGCCGCGCTGCCCTGGATGCTGTTCAGTCGATGCGTGCGAGGCAAGACGCTGGGGCGTCAATCCGACGTTTGTCTGCAGGCCTGTCAGAATTCGGTGGTCGGACTGTCCTTCGGCAACGGCTCCGAGGTGTCCGCCAGCGCCGCTCAGCTGTGTCTGAGTCGGCTGACGATCCAGTCCATGTACCTCTGCCTGGACGTCTACTGCGACCCAGACGCCCGCGCGGCTGAGCTGAAGCAGTTGAACGACATGTGCTTGGCGGCCGGGGGCTCGGAACTGCCGCCCTTGTCCATCATTGCCAATTACACGGCTGACGATATCGAGCGCCTACACCACGTCAAGCTTTATGAGAGCTATCCGCCGGGGTTCCAGTTCACGGAGCCTGTGATACCTTCGGCTGCATTGCATAGAGCCTGGGTAGAGTCATTGGTGAGGCATAAGGTGAATGGCTTCCCTGACTGACATCGCTGACCACGCATCAAGGAATCCGCGCGCTACATCAAACACCACCACTTTCTATATGGAGTCGTCATTTTGGGATTCTGGATCGGCGTCATCGCTATCGGCGCTGTCAATAGGATGCTGCTCGCCTTGGGTCGCGCCCTCAACCAGACGGGCCGGTATAGTCGCTCGCGCAAATCCCCGACGAGGATGTGGTGGAAGCGCAAGATCCTCCTGCCTGCGACGTTCGGGTACAGGTCGGCTACGGAGATCTGGTGCGGAACGATCCCGCGTCGCATCCAGACCATGACCATCGCGGTGTTTGTCCTGCTGAATATTGCACTTACCGTGTACGGGTACCAATTTGCTCCTGTAGACCTACTGTATGTGTCTGCTGCCACACTGTGTGCTCCTGATCTGATGGGCTTCTCTCCTGGCTTCGGAGCTTCGAAATCCTGACAAGTGACTCGCAGTTTTCCCTCGGTTTCAAGGCCGCAGCATCTACTCCATGCCGTCTCCGATCGGGTGGGCAACCTCGCCTTCTCCAATTTCCCCGTAGTCTGGCTCTTCGGCATGCGTAACAACGTTGCTCTCTGGCTGACAGGCTGGGATTTTGGGACGTACAATAGCTTTCATCGGTGGGTGGCCCGCATTGCGACGCTGCAGGCCGTGATCCACTCGGTTGGATACACGATACTCGTCTTCCAACGTATGTATCTGCCGCACGTCCGTTGTACAACCAGATTGATGCTGAAGACGTTGTAGGAGGGGGCTGGGCGTTTTTCCTGTTGTTGTGGAACCATTGGTTCTGGACTGCTGGTGAGATAGTAAGTATGCGGATTCCGCGCCACAACTCGATTGCTCTCCTTGTCCGTTGCCGTTGACATGTTCGAAAGGCTACTGTCGGAATGTGCGCCTTGATGGCGTTCTCGGTATACTGGATGCGACGACAACGGTATGAGCTGTTCCTGGTTCTTCACATGGCGATGGCGGCCATAGTCTTGTTCACCATGTTCGGGTACGTCGCACAGGACATGTCGTTCCCTCATGAGCGAGGAAACAGGCAGACCCTTTCTTGACTGACATGTACAACAGCCATGTCTCCATATTTGCCGGCGGCTACGATCTCTTATGCTGGGCCCCGGTCTTTATCTGGATCTTCGACCGATCACTCCGGCTCCTGCGCATCCTCTTCTTCAACCCCGCCATCAAGCCCGCCACGGCCACGGCATCATACAACAAGTCCACCAACATTCTGCGCCTGGAAATCCCTTGCCGCTTCCCGCTGTACAGAGTCCAGCCAGGCACCTTTTGCTACCTCTCCGTCCTAAGCGGCACCAAGTTCTGGGAGAGCCACCCGTTCACCGTTGCGACTGTTTCGGAATCTCGCGGAACGTCCGATCGCAAGTTGCCGGACGAGCAAGTCCCGCTTCTTGACGGCGACGGCATGAGTTCAGCAGAAGAACGGGAGGCCGATGGAATGGAAGCGGAGCGCG
The DNA here is from genome assembly GCA_030783925.1 of Aschersonia sp. MBC 735. Taxonomy (NCBI): domain Eukaryota; kingdom Fungi; phylum Ascomycota; class Sordariomycetes; order Hypocreales; family Clavicipitaceae; genus Aschersonia; species Aschersonia sp. MBC 735. The sequence goes on along the minus strand of JARJRV010000008.1, from coordinate 19,661 downwards.
CGTCAAAGGTGCTCACGTTCCTCATTCGACCTCACGATAGCTTCACAGGCAGGATGCGCGACTTGGCCCTGTCGCATTGGCCGCGGCCCGCGAGCGTGCGGGTGCTGGTGGATGGGCCGTATGGACATAGCTTGCCGTTACACCTGTTTGACCACGTCGTCTTCATCGTCGGGGGCAGCGGGGTGGCTCCCTCGCTCTCGTATCTGAATGTGCTGACTGGCATGAAGAGTCGGGTCAAGACCGTGCAACTTCACTGGGCAGTCAGAGAGCCCGAGTTTGCGGCAGGCGTCGTGTCCACCGACATGGCCACCGCGCTCGTAGATGGCTCATTCTCCCTTGATGTGTACTTTTCCGCCGAGTCGGAGTGTCTTATCCAGGTTGCCGTTCCTTCAAAGGTATCTCGACACTATGGGCGCCGGCCCGACGTGCGACAAATCATCATTTCCGCCGCAGCAAAGACTGACGGCAGTAGCCTGGCGGTCGTTGCGTGCGGTCCGCCTCGCATGGCTGACGATGCGCGTCACGCCGTCATCGAAACCATGGACAGAGGAATGTGCGACATTGATTATTTTGAAGAGAGCTTCAGATGGTGAATAGAGCTGTCCTGGAGAGGTAAGATACGAGACCAAAGACATTAGAATCGTCAAAGAAAAAAAGAAAAGAAAACATATATGCCCACGACACTTTGTGCCCTTCCATCAGATGAACATGATTAGACAAATCGCCTGGCTTGAAGTCTTTTTTCGCCGGAAGAGTCGCATCCTTTGCTTACCCTTTGCCTTCCTACCGCATCCCATGCCGTCACATCACGCCGATGCCTCTTCTGCCTTCTTGGCTGCCAGACCACTCAGCTTCTCTGCCGCCTCACCAAGCTTCCGAGGATCTGCTCCCATGATGACAGCGTTCCCATTCACGGCTACTTGGGTGCCATTCTTGAAGAACATGAAGGTAGGCATGGAGGTGACGCGATACGCGGCGGCGAGGCTCTGGACCTTGTCGACATTGACCTTGGCGAAAGCTAGGTGTCGAGGCCGGCTGTGCTTGGTGGCCAGACTCTCGAAGACGGGCGCTATAGCCTTGCAAGGAGGGCACCAGTCGGCGAAGAAGTCCACGGCCACGTACGTGGTTGATGCGAAGAGGGCTTGCAATTCCTCGGCGGAGTGGATGTACTGCACCGAGCCTGTCATATTGTGGTCTCCGCCCAGAGGCCCTTGACCCTTGATGCAGATGACAATGGGTTTGCTGATGTGAGTCTTTGAGAATTCGGAGGGCTGCTTGCGATGGCTTTACGATGGATGACTGGGAGCTGTAGGACCGTGCTGGGTTCCTTGCTTTATTTTTTAAGTCCTGAACGAATGACCCTTGGGTGGGTTTCGAGGGAAGGTTCTGGCGTGCCTCGCGGAAGGGTGGGGCTTTGTAATACCATGGACCAGATCACCTAAGTACATGCTGTAATACTAATACTACAGAACCCGGGCAACACAACAAGAACGGTCTGTTATTGGTGCCAGGCGTCCAGGCCGAACCTGGTCAGGCTTGACAAATCCAGCGTTGGTGGACGAATGATTTCTCATTCTGCCACGTCAGATATTTCGAATTCTACTGACTAAAATAACCAAGTACCTGCTCCGGACAGTACTTTACTTTGTTCAGGTGGGTGACGCAGGTGCCAGGCAGGCAGGCAGGCATCCACAAGCCTTCTTCGCACATCTGCAGCCCCGCTGTCTGCAATTCACGAACTTTGTACACAGTTTCAACTGACTCATTCTGGCCCTGGAAGCGATATTTGGGCGCGATGACTTGGTGATTGACCCCAACAACAACGTCATCTCAGACAAGAAAGAAATTGAGACATTTACACGAAATAAAAGTGTGAGGAAGAAAACATCATATCTCGTCCGATCAACGCCATCGCCAGCCCGATTCGCAAAGGACGTAAAGAACAAGACAAGCTAAGCTGTTGACTCTACATAGGATTTCACGACGCAGCCCACAAGTACAGCGACGGGGAATCGCAGAAACAAGAAGATGACAAGTCATGGATCTTTGGCAGCTTGAAGAAACCGCCACGCGCTCAGCGCCTGAGTTCCGGCGACCTGCACCAGTTCATCAGTCATTATGTGTTCGTCCGGACCGCCCAGGTTATATGGCGTCAACCCAATAACGACAGTCGGGATACCTCTCGAACGAAAAAGCCTCGAGTCTGATGCACCAATCTGCATGTTCACCACAGCCTCTGGGTTGACGACTGTCCGGGCAGCGTCCAGCGAGAACCTCACAATATCTTGGGTCGGCGACGTCCATGAGGGCTCGACTCGCCTTTTCACCTGAAACGATACACCTCGAAGGGTCCCGAGCGCGGATGACAGTTCCTGGATGACTTGCTCTGTTGACACGCCAAGGGGTATCCGGATGTCAGCCGATGCTGAGGCCGTGTCCGGTGTCAAGTTGGGCAATACGCCGCCTCGTATCTCGCCCACGTTGACCGTCACTCGCCGCAGTACCTCGTCTTCCCCAGCGCCGTTGATTGCTTCAGACACTGGACGTGCTGATGTGAGGATCTCGTCCACTCCTCGAGGAAAGGTGACGGGGAAGCTCTCCAGTCCCTTCAGCTCCTGCACGGCCACCAGCAAGCGGTCGATGGCATTGATGCCCTTGTGCACATGCGCCCCGTGAGCTGCCTGACCAGTGGCGCTGATTTCAATCCAAATCAGGCCCTTCTCTCCGATTCCCATGACCATGGGTGAACCGACACCGGGGCAGATTGCTGCATCACACCTGACGGCCTCGACGTGGTTGACGAGGAACCCAGAGCCCATTGGACCGATGGTCTGCTCGTCCCCGGCCAGAGCGATGACCACCTCGCCGTTCCAGGAGTCCTTGAGTTCAGCCAGGGCGGCGCAGGCAACGATGGAAGCCGCAATGCCGCCCTTCATGTCCGCAGATCCTCGGCCGTAGATGCGCTTTGCATCAGCAGACAGCGCTCCGCTGGTGGGCGAGGCCGTCCACGTCGACTCATCGCCAAACGGATACGTGTCCAGGTGTCCGCTGAAGACGAGTCGATTGCCCAGGGCGTTGCCCTGAACGATGGCGACGATATTGACGACCCCGGGAGCCGTCTCATGGGTAGTGACAATAGATGAGGGGATGGCCTCGGCGATGAGGGTTGCGGCAGTCCGAGCAGCCCGAGACACGTCGCCCGGCGGATTAGGAGATGCAGCTTCCACGAGAGCCTGGGTCGCCTGCACGAGAAGCTCGCGACGCTGATGGATGTGATTGAGCAGGTCCGCGGCTACCGGCACCGCCATCTTGACCCTGGGTCGCTGGTGTTTTGTCCCTTGTCCAGCGCAACTCGGGACGGGGATCTCGGCGTGGTGGCCCACAAATCGTCACCGAGGCTATTGGCAGCAGAGCCTCAAGGCGCCGCTGGGGCCGGCGGACGCGCTGCGCTAGCACCATCGCCTGTGCTGGTTTCCTCCTCATGTTCCCGATGGAGTGCTGGTTGTTTGTTGCTTTCGGAAGGTCACCACGCCACGCGGCAAAGCGACGACACACGCGGCAGCCTCGAACTCGCACGATGCGTTTTTTCGACCTCGTTCTGCCAAGCCCCCGTCATGTCTATGGCGAATAAGCAGAGCTGAGACTCATCTGCAGAGCACTTTTGTCCGGATGTCTGTCCCAAAAGGGCCACGAACCGGCCGGCGCTAGAGCAGATGCAACCCCCCCCAGATCGCCGAGTCCTCGCAAGGGGGATATCGAAGCACAGGGTTTCCCATCGTGTCAGAGCGACTGTGTCCCAAAGCGGCAGGAGCAGCGATCTGAATTGCACGACGCGGGACAGCGGAAATGGCCCGGGCATTGTGTGAGGCTGAGTGACAGTTCTGTTGCCGAGGAGCTTCTGAGCCTGGAATGCTTTTAAGTCGAGCGCGCCCCTAGCGCTCGTCGCGTCCAGAGCGGACATCAGACTCGTCTCTCTGCACCGCCACTACAATCACCATGCGCAGCTGGTCGAGACGAGTTCTCATCGTGGGCCTGTTGGCGGCCACAGGGCTGGCTGTGACGCCAGTGTCCGACGTCGACATGTCACGATGGCTGAACGAAGACGGAACCAGTCTCGCCATCAAGGCACAGCCCATGTTCTTCTTCGGCCAGGCCATGAATCAGCCGCCGTGTATTCCAACCTTTGCCGTCGTCGACGGCAAGCAAGCTGGGGGCTCGAAACTCTGCGATTACCCGAACGTGGGCTGTGACTGCAGGAATCCGGGCGTGCCAATCAACAACCCAGCTCCCGCCTTTCCCATCTATTACAGCTTCCGAAAATGTTCAGAGACATCTGTCCGGGTCGCGTACAACTTGTTCTACACCAAAGACGGCGCGAAGCCGAACAAGGTCTTCGGTCATCCATAGTCAGTACCGTCCTTTTGAGTCTACCCTGGCACCCAAATTGCTTATCTTCGGGGCCTTGATACGCAGCGACTGGGAGAGAGTCATCGTCATATGGACCAAAGCCGACGACGGGCTCTGGCGGCCCGGAGAGCTCTTGCTCTCCCAACACAGCGGCTATGGACGCCTGCAGTGGGACAAGATACAGAATACTTTCAGCGATGGGGATGCGGTCATGTCGCGCGGTGGGGACAACGGCCGAACGAATCTTGATCATGCCAAGGTACGAGTGAAGATGCGCGGTTGGGATAATTGCCTTTAGGCAGCGCGGGTCTCCTTGGACGTCAAGTGAAGCTGATTGCGAGATCAGGTCTACGTGGAATGGAGCAAGCACGCTCACCGAGACACAAGAAAAACGGTCAGTATCTTGACGTTTTTGCATTTGTATTGAGGGCGAAATGACTCATCATCGTGAGACAGGGCTTCAATGATCCGTTTTCGCAGCTCACGGATAATGCGTTCAGATCCCAAGACTGGTGGTACTTTCCAGTTCGAGGTGAGCAGGATCTATTGTTGGTTCTCTTTCCTGTTCCTCTGTCTTGTTCTTTTGCCCCCCGTGTTGGTGGGGGGTGCCTCCTCCCCCTCTGTTTACTTGATATCCGTTTCGTTTCTGCCCTAAAAGGATCGGGTTGCGTTTTGAAGAATAATGACCCGTTAAGAATGAACGTCTTCACGCGTACACTGCACCAGACTAATATGTCATCAGCGGATTACATCCTGTCAGATCGTTCAACAAACGTCGGAAAGCAGATTAGCAGTTTTAATTGGGGGGATGCATCTTCTGACCCCCCGTCGGTTCATGACGGGTTGTGCACGGCCTGAATGTCACGATGACATTGATGCTTTCCTGATCAGGAAAATCCAGTTTGACAAGCCGGCGCATGGGGCGACAGTCATTTCACCTTTCTTCTCTCTTCTTTCCTTTTCTTTTCTTTCCCACCCTTAGGGTTCCATCATGTACAGAAAAGTGAGATATTCTTGATGGAGCATGGCCCGCATACCGTTCGCCCATGTCATTCTGCATTCGCGTCGTGTGACCAGTACCGGGATTACTCCATCGTCCACGTGCGCGTCGCCCGTCCGCATGGTCCATCGACCTGTCGCACAGGATGTCTTTTGTGTGACTGGATGGCCAAAATGAAGCCTCGCACACATTGCAGGCTGTCCGACCGGATGAAAATCACGGGTGCGCTGGGAATGGTGATGCCCGGCTCATGCGTCTCACGCACCTGGCTCGAGGGTTGCAGCAGCGGGAAACATGCTCTCTGCTCATCAGTGCTGCGCGATCACGGCATGACGCAAAGGCTGGTGTGCTGATGTCGGCAAAGATGGCAGCAACATCTGTAGATATGAGAGCAGACGTGAGTATTTCAAGGTCGAGGGCCATGGCCCAACACCTCCCTCCAAGAGAGCTATTCGTCCATCCCAAGCCATAAGAAGACTTCTCACTATGCGGTCATCGATGCGATCCGTGGCCCTCTTGTTCCTGGCCTCGCAGGTCGCGGCTGTGACTCCCGTTTCAGACGCCGAGATGGAGTCCCTCCTCGCATCAGGCGGCGTGCGTCTCGCAGCAAGAGCACAGCCAATGTTCCTCATGGGCCAAATGCTAGACCACCCGCCGTGCATACCGACCTTTGCCACCATCGACAATAAGCAGGCGTCTCCGTCTCGGCTCTGCATCTGGCCCGACGCAGGATGCGACTGCCGCATACCGTCCGTCCCGCCGGGCAACCCGCTGCCGTCGCTACCCGTCTACTTCTCGTACAGCCGCTGCTCAAGCACCTCGGTCAGGGTGGCGTATAATTTGTTCTACACCAAAGATGGCTTCCAGCCCGAGAAGCTCTTCGGCCACCCCTTGTGAGTCGCTCGGCGGGATGAACTTGACGGCGCTGACGCAAACTAGCGACTGGGAGCGCGTTGTGGTTATTTGGGACAAGGGCGATGACGGGTGGACGCCGTCGCAGCTTTTGCTGTCGCAGCACACAGGGTATAAACGCGTAAGGTGGGATGAGATCCAGAGCACGCTTTCTCGGGATGACGCGGCGTTGCCCCGCGGAGGATGCAACGGGGTCAAGAACCTCGATCATCCCAAGGTCAGTGCGACACAGAGCAGAGGAGAGAGAAACCCGACTGATGAATCGTAGGTGTTTATCGCGAGCGCCAAGCACGACAACCACCTGGACAAGAAGACGGTTTTGAACCCTCAAACAGCCCGGCACTTGGGAGGAAGCGACAGCTAACGACGCCTAGGCCTTTGTCGATCTCATATCGCAGCTGACGGATAATGCCTTCCGGTCCGATGATTGGTGGTACTTTCCCAAAGAGGGTACGGTTCCCGAGCTGCCATCCGATGATGAGGCTCTTTCTAACAGCCCAGCAGAGGATTACGTGCTTGCCGACCGCTCCACGCCTGTCGGGCAGCTCATTGGAAGCTTTCAATGGGGGGATGCGGACTCGACACCGCCGGTCGTGGCCGACGGACTTTGTAATGCATGACAGAGCATATGCGACATGTCCGGAGACCTGGTGGTTGGGTACTAATCCCGGGCGGCGCGTGGAGGAAGGGGGAGAACGCTCAATGTCTTGCGTTTTTGCCAACTCCAGAAAAAGACCGACGAACCAATCAGACGATGGGGGGGCGGGAAGATGACGAACGACCTGCATGATGCTTTGTATTGATGTGAGGCGAATAGCAATAAACTCCGCACAACAGTTGCCGATGTATGAGATATGTCACATATTTGATAGACATCGGGTACTGGGTTAGATGAAATAAACTCCGTAGTAAAAGGGGGGAAATCGTCCGAAAGCGGGTCGATACGTTGCCTGTGTAATGCGTGACTGCATAAAGCGGGTTGATACGTTGCCTGTGCGATGGGACATGGCTGAAAATATAATGTCGCCGAGGAGCAATCAACGCTGGTGAGGCTGTCGTCACCTCGTCTCGGTCGACAGTTTTGGCATCCTCTCGTTCGTTGCCTCGGCGCTCCGCCCCCAACATTTGCGTCAGGGACGAGCAGGAACGAGGGAATGCGATTGGCCATACCGGCTAGCATTCGTCTCGTACCGACTCCGTAAACGAGATGCAATAGGGTGGAGTTATGATTTCCGAATCGCTTAATAGTCAATCCACAAACCAGAGGGGCACTGCGGCGTAGGTGCAGAAACGAGGCGACTAGGGGTTGCATTCGGCGAAGCATCCGAATTTAATTCACTGATATTGCCACAAACTGAGTTTCGTTTTAAATACACGGCATCGATGTAAGCCCCTCATGTGGGGGTGATGAGAATAATCCTGTCACTCTCTCCCTGAAGTCGAGCCGGCAGTGGCAGCAGTGCTACCGTTGTCTTGGCTCGGGCTGCCACCTTGATCGACCAGCCCGTCGAGAAACCTCTCCATTGGTGTCTGACCTGTTGGCCTGCTCACGACCTTGGCGACTATATCATACGGGAGATGAATGTTGAGCTGCTGCAGGCCTCGATATACCGTGTTGACGTAGTCGTCATCGACTGTGTCGGTCTGAGCACTTGAAGTTCCGGCCGTCATGTTTTCGATGCTGAGAAGTTGTTCGTAAGCAGGTATAAGAACTTTCGATATGAGCAAGATCTCACCCCCTAAGATTGGACGTTGGCGATGCACCGCTTGAGCCTTGGTGTGTTGTGATGGCCGAGGGACTCAGCCTTTGAGCCGCTGGTTCAAAAGAGAGGGATTTTCTGAAAGCAGTACATCAGGTGGCGGTTGTCTTCCAACTTGCTGGAGGAATACGACTTTGTTTATATATGGACTACGTGGCAGGAGATGATCTCGCATATCACCGCCTTTTTCCCGCGTCTAGTCGCCACTTGAGAATCCCCGAAATACCGACGTTGGGTTACTTCAATCTTGGGACCAGCCGACATTGTTCAAAAGTGAAAAGAAAAGAGCTGATGCTGCGCGTAGCACATCCTTTCCCGCCCCCAAATAACGGGCATTTGCGAGAGGGATCGCCGCGCCAATGGCTTCTATCTGCACATTGCAGAATCCCCTATGGCTCATCATTGGCTGGATGACGCCTGGAATGGCCCATGTTCTGCTGGAGTAGCCCTGCTCGTCACGCGTGTAAGACGCTGGTCAGGGACTGAAGCCTTGTCGGGATTGCCACATGGTGTCAGCCGTTGGAGCCTCATCTGCGATGCCACACTCTTGGGTCCAGCGAAGGGCGAGTTCCTACGTCAGTGGACTCTCCCTGGTTCTTAAGCGCCAATACTTTTATCCTACCGCGGCTGTACGTCTACCGCGGATGCCGATTGCAGAAACTTGAAATAGCATCGAGTGCTTACTCGTAAGCGTCGACCATCCAGCAGATGGCGAACGGATGGGGCGCCGCGCTGCCGTGCAAGCAGAGGTGCAGCAGCTGCATGTCCGTGTAAACGAAACGTTTCACGAGGTGACGCGGCTTATCGAGGCAAGCTTGAATTCGTCGCCCAAAATGTTATTTTCTGATCCTTGGCACTTCAAAGTATTCCCTCAATCAGGCGCTTCCCCTGAGGTAATCGCAACCAAAGAGCCTGCCTATCGAGCCCAATTGCGAACATGCGGCTGCGTGAGAAACAGAAGCAAGAAGAGACCTCATGTGTCGAGTCGCCCTCGAGAAGCCTATCAGCGGACGCGACTCGATCCTGTTTCAGGTCGTTCTCCCGTCAATACAGTGAGCGATGAGCTCGGCTTGCGATCTGCTCCGGCTTTATCAGGAGACCCTAGCGTCAGCGGCGAGATCATGCAATCGCTCATGGCGTCGCACGCCAGCTTGTCGATCTGTCCTCAAACTTCAACATTGGAATATCCGCGTCTTGGGGGAATGGCTCGACGAAAATGCGCCACACACAAGCCATCATGATGCAGGACAATAAACAAATGGATAGATTGCTACTGCACGACAACGTCGCGATTGGTGTCAAAGACTCTGCCGGCAACAGTCACCTGTTCTATGCCGCGCGATGCGGCAACCATGACATCGTCCAGTCTTTCATCCGATTCGGGGCAGACGTTCGCGCCGGCTTCCCTGTGGGACATGACATTGTTGTCCCAACATTGATCAAGCATGGCGCCACGGCGTCGAGTCAGGGTTTATATGGCAAACACGCCATTCCACCATGCTTCCGTCAGGTCCGATTCCAGCGACCGGCCAGATAGTCCATGGTCAAAAGCAGCTCGGGGCACTTCATTGCAGTGGGTTGCTGCGCCGAGATTCGGCAGGATTGCCATGAGGCGAGCGAAATCAGCCACCGCATTGCCTGTCCAATAACGACTCGACTGAACTCGCGCCAAGGTCGTCGGGGACGAAGAAATGGGGAAAAGAAGAGCAAGAGGATGATTGGAAAATTGAGAGAAGCTAGCATGATCGCGTGCCTGACCGGGAGTGTCAGTGTCCCACAAAATCGAATTTTCTCCGAGGAAAAAAAAAACCTAAAAAGTTAGTGCCAAGCCAAGACACTCCACAGTCCACACAGTCCGTAATGGGCTTCCCCACGCCAATGAACCGTTGCACTCCTCCAACTGTAGCCAATGTCTTGGTGACATTTCCCGCCCCGACGTCGTGTGACACCACGTCTTGCCGTGTTGGGTGCGGGGAGGTATTCCATCCCTGGCCTGGGCTGCCCATGCAAGATGCCCCCTCTTCGTCGACGAGCGGCATGTCCTTCTCCATCCTCTCATCTTTTCCTCATGCCATCTGGTTACTGCGACGGCCCTTCCCACGAATGAGAGCCATGTCGAATCGAATCGTTGCCGCGCTGCTGGCCGTGGGCATGGTCCTTCCTGTGGCCCAGGGTGCTTCCTGGCGAGACCATCAGCTGAACAAACGCGCCCCGGCTTCTTGTCCCGACTACACATCTTACTCGCAGCAGCCGCATGAGCCCTACTCCGACGGCCCTTTGAGGCTACCTTTCATGCGACCGAGCGAGGATTGTCGAACATTCAAGAGTCCCGCCGTGGAGGTAGACGACCATGTCACCGATTGCTGCGAAATTTGCCCCGGCTGACACGCCTGTATAGAAAGTCATAGAGGACATGAAGTCGCGCATTAAGAATCCTGATTTGGCCCGTCTTTTCGAAAATACTTTCCCTTCCACCCTGGACACGACGGTCAAATACTTTGATCCCAATGTCAACCTGGCTTTCATTGTTACTGGTGTGAGTCTCCATCAGACCGTCAGCCTTGGGCCCGTTATTGCTTCTCTAATGCCCATGTAGGACATAACGTGCGTTCGCTTCCGTATCCAGGCCAAACACCGAGAGGCTGAAGACTAACGCCCCCGACAACAGCGCTCAATGGTTGCGAGACACCGGGAATCAGTTTGCCCATCTTTACAAGCTTCTGCCCCAGGACAACAATCTCAAAGCGCTGGTCAAGGCAGTCATCAACACTGAATCACGGTACATCTTCCAGTATCCCTACTGCGGTGAGTCGACTTGTCGCCGCAAATCCAGTGTCGAAACTGACGCCGCTTAGGAGCATTCCAGCCTCCGCCAGAGTCAAAACTTCAGCCGTCGCACAACGACTATGCTGACAAGGTCAACGTCAACCCGTCAGTCTGCTCTCCCGTGCTTTTTAAATATACCCTTCTGACCTGCTTTGAGCAGGCCGGTTGACAATAATATCGTGTTTGAATGCAAGGTATGTCTCTGTACGATACACCTGGTTGATATTTCTCCACAGACTGACACAATCAAGTATGAGTTGGACTCGCTCGCCGGCTTCCTCAAGATATCTAGGTCGTACTATCAAAACACAAAGGACACTTCGTTCATCAACGATAACTGTGAGCGACGCCATCCATTGCCATCTGGTCAAGAAAGCTCTTATTGACATTGCGGCAGGGGAAAAGGCCATGAACAAAATACTTCAAACTATCGAGGAGCAGTCTCAGAGCTCCTGGTCGGAAGACTGGCAGTTTGTCAGCTACTACAACTGGACAGGCACAGCTGGGTCACTTGCGCCGCCCGTCCCCAACAGCGGCAACGGCGAACCGAGGCTCGCCAACGGACTCGTTGCATGCAGTCATCGGCCATCTGATGACTCTTGTGTATTCAGTGAGTCTCGAGTTGTTTCCACGTCCCATTAATCTATCACTAAGCAATGTCATGTGTGCAGATTACATCACGTCCGACAATGCCATGTTGTCCGTCGAACTCGAGCACATCGCCAACTTGCTCGACTCGGAAGGTAAATTGGCCCCAGTCGCGCAAAAGGCCCGACAATACTCTGCTACTGTGCGAAAAGCAGTCATGGAACATACCTTGACACCAAACGGCATTTTTGCCTATGAGACCAATGGATATGGAGGCCAATACATTATGGATGATGCCAATGTGCCCAGCCTAGTGTCGTTGCCGTATCTGGGCTTCCTGCCTCGCAGCGACGAAACCTACAAGAAGACCAAGGACGTCATGTTTTCGCGCGCCAACCCTTATTTCGCAGTTGGCCAAAAGTTTCAAGGAATTGGGTATGTCTCCCTTTTGCCCCTTCACTGTCTCGACTTGAGACTGACGACTTGAGGGTAATACTGACTTGACGTGCTCCTCTAGCGGGCCTCACGTTAATGCGACATACCCATGGCCCATGTCACAGATCTCAGGCATCTTCGGCACAGATGACGACAAGGAAATCGGAGACCGTCTAGCGCTCATTATGGAGAACACGTCCGGGCTGGGCCTCATCCATGAGAGCATACATATCTACAATGCGAGTGATTTCACGCGGCCTTGGTTCGCGTGGGCGAACAGCTATTTCGCTGAAATGGTGCTAGACTTGGCGGAGAGAAAGCCGGGGCTTATCCTCAAGAGCAACGAGCCGTATGTAATCAGCGGTGCAAAATGACGGACGACAAGCCAAGAGAGGAAGCCAAGAGAGGAAGACGGAACTGGCTCGAGGGGGGGAACGGGTTCTTAAATCTACTACGAGACTGGATAATGAAATATATGACAGAACGTAATCATTGAAACCAGTCGCGGCTGTAATGTCATTGGGGCAGAAGCACGCATCCAAACGTGGAATCCCGTCTCGGATGCCTCTTCTTGATAGAACAAACTCATTCCTAAGAATCCTAAACCCCCTCTTGACGCGATTACTTTTGCCTCAGAATCCGCACGATACGGCTACACGCCATCGATCACCAGTTCCGTCAAGCGCACGAGTTCATAAGCTACCAACGTCTAGATGTTGTGCTCCTTGCTGTCAAGTGAACTTGGCTCTCTACAAACGCAGCCACTCATATTCGGAACGCGACGACCAAGTATTTTGCAAATCATGTCTCGGAAATCCTCGACGGACTCTCCGAGTCTTAAACAAGACCTAGAAGACGGCCTGACGGTGTATCGGCCCAACAAAACCCATAAATATCGTGCGACAAACAAGTCCTCCACCGACCATATGCTCTGGCCGAAGGATCCCAGACGCCAAATTGCCGCTTTCATCTTTAGATGCTTTCCACGGATTAAAACAAGCAAACAAAAGGAAACTCCTTCATGCATTGATGTCTGTTGAACTATCCGATACCATATAGCTTGCGTGCGAGCAGGTCTTCGCCGCAATTCTGCCTCAAAGAAAGCTCGAAGGGTATATAATCCATGCTGTCACCTCTATCGGTACTTAGAGTGGTGATGTAGCCCGAAAAGCATGCGCAACCGCGGCGCGAAGCTAAACTGAGGGCGGTGGTCCTGAACTTGGGTCAATGAGCTTGGCTGCTTCCAATGCCTTGTTCAGTGTCTTCTATCCTGTGCGCACAAGATACAAAAGCCCGGCCATTTGATGAACATCAACTTTTTTTTCTTGATTTTCTCCTCACTCGGTACAAGGCGGGGGCCATCATATAGTTGCACCACTCGAGCAGAATGTGCGACATCGAGGACTTAGCAAAGACGCTCAATGTTGTGCATTCTCTGCCGTGTTCGAAGTCGCGCATATTGCGAAGAGAGAAATCAGATAGAAGGAACACGCCGCACCTAAAGATCAAGATATCTTGCGTCAGTGGATTCATCAACAGGTCATACATCTCGATTCAATCTTTAGTCTGTGACTTGGCGCTTGAGCCGGAATCACTCGAATTAACACGAGGTGGAAAGGAAAGATGGCCACGAGAATACTTGAACAAGAATTCTGAACAAAAAAATTTGAGCAGTAAATCTCGAAAGAAAATGCAAAAGGCAGCGGTGATATTATCAGCAAGTCAGGTTCCTCTCAAAACTTGGCCCGGAATAGAATCCATGTCGGTGGACTTTTCCCGGTCTTTTCTTCACTTCTTTACTATGCGTTCTCCATATTTCCATTCACATTACGTCTCAGTCGCAATCGAAACCCCTCATCTGCATGGCCACGTCTGTCACGTTTGCACTGTGTGGTGTCCTATGAAGTGCCAACCTTGGCACTGCCGGAACCTGGTCATCAGTCACTTAGTAGGATGACAGGGCTGACTTAAGATGAGGGATGATATGCAAAGTGATGTACGGGGTGGATCTTCCTCCGAAGTCCGTCAATGAGCGTGTCTAAGCCCCCACCATCAACGAGAGGGGGAAGCAATGCATGCCAAGCTTCTTACCAGTCCTTTCAACTTCGTCATACGGGATATCAAAGTGCGGTGGCTTTGCTCGTTGTGTGTATCTTCGAGAAGCGGCGAGTAAGCTGAATGGTGGTCTGCTCTGACCCAAAAGGGCCCTTTGCTGCTGGTGTACACCGTACACAGATCTTTTCTGGGGGGGTCCGTCAGCAGCACGGCGACGATGACTGTTGCCTTGACCAATCAAGGAAGACTGTGGGAAATGCTATAAGGAGCGGCGTTGGTGGCTTATTTGTCCAGCGGAGATGCCGAATGCCGTGCAGTCGGCACGTATGCACCTTCTCTACGGAGTATTCCGTACCAATCATTTTATCCGGTAGAGAAATAAGAAGAGCCGGAGCAGGGGCAGCGCAGTGGCTTCTGGTCATGGGTCGCCTTGATGTCACTGGGGATGACCTGTTGGTCGATGGTGCGTGACGAAATCACGGAACATCGTACAGCTCGAGCGGACCGGCAAAGTCGAACAATATGAACCAACAGAAGCACGCTTATTACACTAGCCATGAAGCAGCACAAGTCCGATGATCACACTTGCTTGTGAAGGCAGTCATCGGTGCATTCGCTCACATCGACTAGCAACTGTTGGCCTTTCTGGCTGAGTGCACCTCGAGTGCATCCGTCCTCAGTGAAAGCGGGCTGTTCAAGAGCGAGTTGGTAGAGACTGATTATGTGTCTCAAGGTTTTGGAACTGTAGCGTCAGCAATGTGTGCCCGATGGCCATAGTATGTGTGCCGCGCGGGGGGTGGCTGCATATATTGCATGTATGCACTCCGTTGGGATGACTTTCTGGTGGGTTTGAAAGCCGCGAAGCAACCCGCACAGCGTCCCTTGTCTTCCCCTTGCAAGCCGATCGGCGGGTGGGCCGGCGGGGGGGGGTCGTTTACTCCAGCTGCCACCGTACGATACCAGGTTACTAGTCCAGAGTGGTTTGGGGCTGGGCCAGGGCCAATCCTGGTGGCGTGCCAATCTGCAGATCGTGGATCAGAAGTCGTAGCTTGCGCTAATTGTGGAACAATAGCCATCAAGGCAAGAGGAAGCATTGCTGCAGTGGCCGAGATCGACGGGATGACCATGGTCCCAGTCGATGCGCTCGATTACTTCGCCATCATTTAGTCTATGCCGAGGCTGGACCCTGTTCCTGACAAGCGGGTTGTCCAGGCAGCAACTAAAGAGATGCAGATGCGTGGATAGAAAAATTTCGACCTGTCAAATCCGCAGGCGCTGGTTCCCAAGTGACGGCATGTTGCGGATGACTCCGAGTCCGCACTGGTCAACACAGCTCAGAGAGCTGCAGCTCAGTTTCGTCAAACCATCGCTGGACTTTCATCCACTCTTTGACGATATTGGATGTCTCGTAATGTACGAGGACGAGAACAGCGTGGCCACAGAGATCGCTGAAAGGATCGGGGATGCGCTGCCGGTTCAGTGCGTCGACGGAATCGACCGCTGGTGACAACTTGGCCGCGATTCAAATTGCTAGGCTGGTCATGTTTCGGCCGTCCTTTGCGCCAAAACAGCGGAGAGTAATCCGACGTCACATAGACGGAAGGATTCTGAGGGAGGCGTCGCGGCTTCATGACTCCGTGATCCGGCAGAGGGGCGGGGGATACACGTTGGGACTTGCATCTTGGGGGCCTGCAGACTCGGTCAGTTTTACTGTGCTTGAAGGAGAGAAGTCGTGCCACAGCCAGCTAAAGAAGCCTAGTGGCAGCCTGCAGAGACGCCTCCAACCTAACGGCTAGTGCAAAAGAACTCATTCATCTCGTCATCCCAACAGTGCTTAGCAATTCCTTGCCGTCAGCTGTGATGGGGGCCCCGCCCCGGAAAGGCCGCGATCGACTGGGCTCGAGCCAAGCAAGATGAGCAAGAGAGCGAACAGAGGAGAGGGTGTGGGAAAAAAGCAGAATGGTCAAACGGCAAATTGCCTTTGCCGTTTTCCCGATTTTTTTCCAAGTCGGTGCTTCGACCGTTTCTAAAAGGGCTTGCTTTTGCCGGTTCTTGCTACGTGCTGAGGCAATGTGGGGTGCGCTTGCCTTCTTGAGGCGCAGCGAGAGTGGGGTCCCTCTTCCACCTTCGATGATATCCTGCTCCAGTCTAATGACTGACTGACGGACGATCTGGGCCTCGCAGCGGCCACCAGACGATGTAGTCTCACTCACCTCCCCATCTTCAAAGATCTTGCCATGGCTCAGCTTTTTTCTCCCCGATGCCGTGTCTATTGAGAAGGGGACCGCCGCTGCTCACTGCATCTCATGCAATGTCATGATCGACCTACCTTGGTCAGGCTCATTGTCGTCTACTTCATAAATCTCATCCCGAATGTCTTCGGCCCGTCCTCGTGCGACGCTGAGCCAGAAGGCATCGCGCTGCTCCACAATGTCTGCGGCGAAAGCCACCAAGAAGAGTGCCTTCTCGTGCGAACCATGCCGCAGACGCAAGGTACGTCCATTTCGGTCGGCTGAAGCCCTGCCGTGGGTGTGACGGAGCTTGCCCGATGCGCAAGCTTTGGCCTTGGGCCTCGGAACGTCGTGTATGCCCATATCTCGATAGGAATCCTCCCTCATATGATTTTTGTGCGACAGGTCAAGTGTGGAGGCGAGCAGCCTATCTGCCAGCGATGCGCCAGTCGTAGCGAAGACTGCATTTACAAGCTGTAGGTCGATTCATCTCCCGGTGCTGTCCTTGCGGATGTGTGGCCCCGGCTAATCATATCATATGCAGCAACCCGACATTGTCGTACACTCAGCGGCTGGAGGACCGCATCCAGGAGCTCGAGAATCAGGTCGCTTTCCTATCAGCGGGATCGTCGACCTTTGGGGTATCTTATGCAAGTCCACCCAGGCCGCCGTCTCTTGAAAGAACGCCGCAAGCGCCTCGCCGGGCCACCGATGAAACCGGCGTCACTGGCAGTTTCAAGAGCCTCAAAGTGGATGACAAAGGTAGTATCACCTATCATGGCGCCACTAGCTTCTTCAATCTTCCCAGCGACCGCAATGGCTCGGGATTGTCAGAAATTCCATTTTTCAACCCATCGCCAGATACTGATAGCCTGCACCGCGAGCGACTCATCAACAATGCATGGCACCAGCGTGCTCTAGAAAACTTATCCGATATCCCTGTATGTTGAGTCTGACTTCGAGGTGTCTCGCATTCTGCCTTGATTGCCGCACGCATGTAGAACTTCGGTTGACGTGTGGCTTCTCCAGATGCCTTTTAGCTATCTCTTGAACGTCCACTGGTGTTGGATTCAACCGCTCTTTAATTTCATTTACCGGCCCGTCTTCACTCGTACGTATCTTCCGAGGCTTATTTTCATCGCTTCACTCCGAGTGCAGCCGCAGGCCGCAGCCTCTAGTACTGGCCTCCAGAGTTGGTCTCAGAGCTAAGTCAGAACACGCAGGCGATATGCAGTCCATGGGCCCCTATTATTCGCACACACTACTCAATGCTGTCATATCTCACTCTATTCGATGGGGTCGCAGTGATTCTGCCACAAGAAAGCTGCTCGACGAATCCTACGAAGGCGGCGCGTTGTTTGGCAAGCACGCTCGAAACATGCTATTCATGGAGATTAGTGCTGGAGTGTGTACGATTCCCACGATTCAAACGCTTCTGTTACTCAGCGCACAAGAGTGTAGCCTGGGTAATGCTACGCAGGCCTGGACCTACAGCGGCATCGCCTTTCGCCTCCTGGACCATCTGGGCATCTGTCTCGACAGCCAGCGCTTTCCAGGCTCGCTTCCTCTGAGTGACGAGGAGCTGGAAATTCGACGGCGCATCTACTGGGGATGCTATTTTTGGGACAAGCTGATTTGTCTCTACCTTGGGCGATCGCCCTCTCTTCGTCAGACGCAAGTTTCGCCGTCTCAGATCATGTGTTCGTACTGTTGCCTTCGTCATTATTGCTAACTATCTTGGCTGACGCATACTGGCCACTAGTTGATGACTCTGCTGAGGATGACGTCTGGGTACCGTTTGGCATCCCGCAGACAAGCGGAGCTTGGGAGTATCCACCGACAACAGCCCATTCCGCTTCCTGCTTCATGAGCATGTGCCGGCTTTCAGTCATTTTCAGCGAGATCCTCGTCCATATGTACGATCCGCTTGCACAGAATACTGATACCGAAATCCAAGAGTGCCTCGATTTACAGGAGCCTCGGCTGCGGGAATGGTGGGAACAGCTTGCCCCTCATTTGAAAATTGACCCAACCGCTCTTCCAGCTTTTGCTCCGCCGTCTCATATTGTAACGCTGAAGTGAGTTGGCCCGTTCTTTTTCTCCCTTTGCCGCTGTCTGTTCTCTGAGCAGAGCTTGGCGAGGCTAATAGTGATACCAGCTGCCTCTATCATGCGTTCAAGATCCTACTTCACAGGCCCATGTTGACAGGTCGAGGCCAAGGAGAGGGCAAAGAAACGTTACCCTTTCAGCGCCACTTGGTGGAGAGTGTGACATCGGCCACCTCCATCATCACCATCTTCGATTTGTTTTGCCGCACGTTCTCCATGAACTACTGCGTCCTATCCCTTGCATACTGCGTATACATCGCCTCTTCCATCTTCCTCCTCCAAGTACAGGCTGCTCCTGATGATCAGCAAGCAATGCGAAAGCTGACATACTGCATTCAATGCCTGCAACAAGTGAAGCAAATCAGCCCTGGTAGGTTCTCTGATGTCTTGATTTCGTTGACTCTTCCGCATCGAGGGCTGACAAGTCTGGCTTACCAAACAGTCATTGGCTCCGCGTTGAACAGCATTAACAAGGAGCTGACGGCTATTGGTATAACGACCGTCCAGTCTCCCATGGCGAATTCGCAAACACATACCTCGCCAGGAGCCGAGTCCAGCACCCCGCCAACGAGCGTCCCACACCACGTTGACCCCGAATCTAACAGGACAGCTCCTGAATTGACTCATCCAGTCTTCCAAGCTTCTTTCAGCGAAAATTTCGGTCCTGATGTCATGTCCATGGAACCGAGCATCTTCAAAACAATGTCGACCTTGGAGCCTCTCAGCATCCGGGTTGGCTTCAATCAAGATTAGAAAGCAGGATTACTCATTTGTTGCCTGTTTTATTCAATTGTAGGACATAAAGTAGTTAAAAGGATCCGTTCTCGTTGAGAGCAGAAGGTCGTGGATACTTACGGTGCTTCGAGTCGAGGAATCTTGGATCGGACAGCGTCATTCACCATGCTGCTGCGTTGCTTGAGGACCGCACATCAACCGGCGATGGACATTCTGCGATGGTGGTACGGAGCCTCCGCCTTGCTGAAGCACCGACTGGTGTCCAAGTGGCGGGGCGGCGAGAAACAACATGCGCCGAGAAAATTCAAATTTGCCCGGCGACTGCGGCCAACCCGTGCCGTGGAGGCACAATTCGCGCACATATTTGCATATAGAGAGGTTCAAGGCCCGGCAGTACGAGTCATAGCTGAAGTAGTGACGAGTGACATGCTCGTCAGCCCAGCTATGATGTATTAAATTGCAAAAGGCTCTCCTCGCATTGCCGTCGCGCTTATGACGTTGATCGCACACATTATATTTCTACAGGTAACAGCCTCGAGCGTCGCCGACCCACGCGGTGCTTTCGCTTCATGATTGTTGCGACAGTCCTGCCTCAGGCAGCCAT